>JAUEJL010134029.1:0-11129 GCA_032274825.1 Drosophyllum lusitanicum | reverse complement strand
CAATGTCCAGAAACATACTACTTCGTTAGTATATTAGTGCGTTTATTATAAGACATTTATTAAATTAGTGGATTATTTTCATCTACCGAAAAAAGGTGATGATGGTTATACATTTGCAAGCAAAACTTCATCAATTTTGTATAATTCTCGAGGATTCGCAAAAGTAAAAAAAAGAGGCAAACACTAATGCATCCCCACAATTTCAACAAACAATTGATGATATAAATCAGATATTGTATATGGTATTACATGTATTATAATCAAAACAAAAAATCAAAAATTGAAACCCAAAGAAGTTAGACTCAGAACCCTAAAATATTTCAAAGCCCATACCCAAATCCAAAGTTTAACCCCTAAGAATTTGAAGACAAGATAACCACATGTATTTAACTGGTTTCAAGCAGAGAGAGACAAAGCCATGCACAAATCTAACGAGAGATATAACTCGATTCAATATAGAAAGAGAGACGGCGTTTGATGTGGTCTCAGTATACGATGGTGATGATGACAATCGTAGGTGACGGTGGAGGTAGTTTATAGGGTTACGATTAAAAAACCCTAGAAGTTCGAGGTATGAACAGAGATGGCAGTGACTGTGTGGTGTCCATGGAAGAGATAAATTACGTCGGTGGCGATGGTGGTTTTAGAGGGAAATGAATTCTTTTTGGGTGGGAATCAATTTCAAGTCATGGTTTTTGGCGGGGATAAATTTTTTACAACCAAATTTGAAGATAGAAAGTTAAGCTTATGTTAATATTTGGACTGGTTTTTCTTATGAAAAATAGGGCTTAAATGTTTTAAATTTTTAGACCAGGTTTTTTTATTTAAAACAAGGCTAGAATGTTATAAGATTTTTGGGGGTGAATTAACACATGTGATTTGGACATGTTTTCTTCGTAAATACTGGGTTTGAATATTTCAAACGCGTTAGACCCGGTTGTTTATTAAAAAACCAGGCTTAAAACTTCAAAACGTGAAAATGAACTTTCTAGCCCTTTTTGGTATTCTTTTTTAAAACGGTCTGAAAGTGAGAGTCTGAAAGTGTTTTTGTAGTAGTGATAAGTCATTTTTTGGTAAATAAAAAAAAGAACGTGATAGAGAATATGTAATGGGTTATTTTATTAAACACAACAGCTCATTGCGTCAAAATCCATAATCAATATTGCTTAGGATGTTCTCGAGGGATCTCTAGTCTTAAATTCGCAGTTGGGTTCGTATGTTGCTTCCATCGACATATCAATAGGTGAAGAATTTTGCCCGCATTTGAACTAGTGATATTGATACCTTATGGGAGCGCTAGACTTGTACCCAAAACGAAGTCCGATAAACAAGTTGAAGAGAGAGAGCGCCCAAGCCCACCTAAGAAATTCTGCTCATAATGAAGGGCCCAATATCGTGAGGCTCGAGTACAATTCTCCTTGTGCAAACCGATCCACTTCACATGACTTAAGCCGAGAAGACAAGATGCTCCTCAAGGGAAGTCTATAACCAAATTCGGGTAAGGGGACTACAGTTTTATACAATTCCTTGTATGTTCTTGATGGTCATGAATCTTTCTAGTGGTAACAATCAGAATTCCCAGTTCAGTAATCAATTCACTATTACTCCTAAATTATCACTAGATCCCCACATTAGAAACCATTCATATAAAATAATGCGCCAGAAGTATTAAATGGTGAGAATTTACTCAAAAGTGTTTGGTTTTCTCTGATGTACACCAACTACTTGATGAAAGTCACTACACTAAAATTGGATAAACCAATGATTTTTCACTCTATTTTTATTTATAAAAGTTTAACACCTTAACTTTTTAGGTTATTATTAATTAGTTTGAAACAAAAGGAAATTTATTGGTTTAGTCCACTAAATGTTTCTTATAGTGATTAATTAATATCTTTCCTTTTTATTATGACCTAATACAATCATACAGAATGTTCTTATTAACGTAATTATATTATTTAGTCTTTGGGCTTTATTTAGTCTCCGGGCCTTATTAGAGTTTTGTATTGTTTAGCTATAAATAGGATTGTTCTAGTCTTATTTTGTATTATATTACATTAGTTCTCTTTGATAATAAACCCTAGTCGTTTGTGAGTATTTGTCCATACTGATTGATTGTTTAGCTCGATCTTGATGACAAACACTGTTTTGTGATCATCTTTGGTGCCCTTGGCGTCTTTTCTGCGTCATTTGTTCAGCCGTAAGTTTTTTTTATTTCCGATTGTTTCATCTATTCCGTGGAATTGCATTCGGTGGAATTCTTATCATAAGAAAAAGTATATTGAAGTTTGTGTCAATTTTTCATTACGTAAGACTTGTGGTGGATGAATTTTATTGCTTATTGGAAT
Organism: Drosophyllum lusitanicum; assembly: GCA_032274825.1. NCBI lineage: Eukaryota > Viridiplantae > Streptophyta > Magnoliopsida > Caryophyllales > Drosophyllaceae > Drosophyllum > Drosophyllum lusitanicum. The sequence continues at coordinate 8,781 of JAUEJL010134029.1, read as the reverse complement.
TATTTATATATATATATATGGATCATATATATATATACACATCAGTATATAATTCTTTAGTGGTGGTATTGAAAAATTGGTATTAATATTATTTGTGCTAGAATTGTCTTCTACAACATTCGTTATTGGCTTTTATATTTCTTGGTTGCAATGGGAAAAAATGATTCTCTTCGGTCAATTAGTATTCAAAAGAATTATGGTTATTGGAGTTATGAAAATTTTCGGCATGCTAAATCTGTGGGGTTACATCAGTGGGACACATGTTACACCAAAGATGAAAACTCAATTGATGTTTGGGAGACAAATAAATCGAAGATAATCAAATGGATAAATAATTCTGTTGTTCAATCCATTGGTACCCAATTGGCCAAATATGACACTGCTAAGCAAGTTTGGGACCACTTGGCTCGATTGTACACATAATCAAATTTTGCTAAGCAATAGAAACATATATCCATGCTCTTCAACGGGAAGAGATGAGTATTCAAGAGCTTTATTCTGCCATGTTTGATTTATGGCAATTGGCTCTTACAGAATCTAAGTTAAAATCATTTCAGCCTTATCGGGATAGGAGGGAAGAGCAACGATTGGTACAGTTTTTCATGGCACTACGGCCTGATTTTGAAGGGTTACGTGGGACAATCCTTCATCGTTCTCCTCTTCCAAATGTTAACTCGGTTGTGCATGAATTAATAGCAGAGGAGATTCGATTCAAATCTCAGGGTGATAAGGGGTCTAAAACATCTACAACACCTGCTATTTTTGTTGTTCCTCAACGTCCTCACCAAACAGATTCGAATCTTCCCACCGCCACCATAGTGTTCTTACACGTTCTGTTGATTTCTGGTTCTAATGTCACTAACCCACCGCCATCTGCCTTGGATCCTGATGTGATTGAGCAGTTTCGACAGTTCCTCTCCACCACATCTACTGCCATGTCTGCCTCTTCTCATACAGGTTTTACTTCCTCAGATAGCTCAGGTATTCCTTCATCTTTAAGAATCTTGGATTCCGGTGCATCTCACCATATGACACCTTGTTTGTCTTCTTTTGTTTCTTTATCTCCTGGCCTATCTATGTTTGTTATGTCTACTAGTGGAACGTCTATGTCATTGGAAGGTATTGGTCCTGTTATCACACCTCATGTGTCACTTCTTGATGTGTATTATATCCCGAAACTTGCTTTAAACCTTATCTAGGTTGGTCAATTGTGTAAATCTCATTACTGGGTGTTCTTCTGATACCCTTTGTTGTGTGCAAGACCCACGTTCTCAGATGGTAATCGGGACAAGCCACGTTAACACAACTTTACAAATACCGCTCATATTTTAACATTTCAAACAAATGCCCCCAATTTTTTTAAGTTCTTAGCCCCGTTAATTTACTATTAGGCAGGTTTTTAAAACTTGTGAAGAGTTAAAAGATTGGGTGCAAATGGTTGGCCGGCGCATAGGTTATGTTATCGTTACAAAAAAGTACCGCTACACGTAAGATAGACTGTAAATTTTTAGTGGAAGAAAAATATAGAACTTTAAATGATACGTGGGTGTTTAGGGTGATAAATCTTCAACATAACCATGATCCTTCGAAATACTTAGAAGGTCATGCGTATGTTAGAAGATTTAATGACAATGAGTTTGATACGGTTAAAGAATTGTCATCGAAAAGTCTGAAACCACGTGATATTCTATGAAAATAAAAAAGGAAAATGTTTCTATTGTAAAAACTGTAGACAACACCCGCCAAAAATATTATGTTGATGAATACCGATGGAAAAACAAAGAAGCAGGTGCTTGTGTCTTATCTATAGTGTGAGGGTTATTTTTATTTAACAAATGCTACTTAAACTAGAATATATGTTTTTTGCTCATCCGACGTCTTTAGAAAAGTGGCAAGCCTTCCCGCATGTGATGTTAATTAATAAAAGTTATAAAACAAATAAGTACGGGTTGGCTTTACTAGAGATTGTTCGTTGCACTTCAACCAATATAACATTTTCTGTAGCATTTGTTCTCATGAAAAAAAGAAAAAGAGGATGTATATATCCACATATTATTGTCACGAACTGAGAATTGGCTCTAATGAATGCATGCTCTAAAGTTTCAAGACGCTAAATGAATATTGTGTAGATGGCATATAGGTCAAAATATCTTCAAACAATTAAGGTTGTCGATAGCCAACCTTTCATTATGGCAACGCTTCAAAAATAAAAAAATGGGGCAGAGTTGTGAAATCCTAGACAGAAGATGAATACAGTAATAACCCTAAACAACTTAAAAGAGTTTTTTGGATGAATACAGGTATTAAATTTAAAATATATCTTAAATGTGTTATTTCTTTTTTCTTTTTAATTTAATATTTTACTATATTATTTTACGTAGCAATTATTAATATATAGTTACGTATTATTTCTTTTTAATTTATTAATATATAGTTATGTATCAATTTATTAAGGAAATTACCGCTTTTAAGCTGTATTTCATGCTTTACTTAATATGAGAATATTAAAAAGGATTACTCAAATAGCGAAAATATAATAATATTATTAAATAATTTATTATTAATATATAGTTACGTATCATTTCTTTTTATTTTATTATTTTACTATATATTTTTAATATTGTCATTACTGTTATTATTGAAATATGAAGTAATATTTTTTTAGAATAACTAAACTTCACATTAATCTGCAGGTGTGATGAACTATTTAATTAACAACTGGCTAACTCCTTAAAAACATTTGTTCGTGGATGTGTGGATTGATAGATTTTTTAACTGTGTCAATCACACTATAGATAAAGCAAAAAGTCATCACTAATGGTCATTAATGCATCAATAATGAGTTGTCATTTTTATTGGCTATTGATTTATTTTAATCAAAGGTCAAGATTGGTTCTCACGGCACTTGTAATAAAAACGGTTCTCAAATAAACTATCGCCTATATGTGTATACATATACATATATAAGTATATATATATATATATGTATATGTATATGTATGTACATATATAAGTATATATATAATGTTTTTAAATTAAAAATAAACGGAATGAAAATATAATGTTAAAAAAATAAAATCTTGTTGATAAAAGACAACAAAAATACCCAATCCCGTGTAAGTAGGGTATCACAGAGGTACAATGTACACAATCATATCTCTACACGTAGGTAGAGAGACTGCTTTCCGAGAAACCTCTATCAACAAAAGCGACAGAAAATATACATACACACACACATTTATAAGGTTTTGAACCACAAAATTCAAAAGGTATTGGATGTCCAAAACCTTTTATGGTAAAACCGAAAGAAAACAAATGAAAATTAGGTGTGATAACTTTCATAAAACCTAAGGACTATATCAAACCTAACAAAACCTCGGTTCATAGAAAATTAACATAGTACATAAACCGATAAAAAAAGATGCATATACGTGATTTAAACTTATAAATTGAATACCCAGATTACAAACTTGAAAAATTTACATAGCTGCCTCAAAATTAATAGAGGACGTTAGCCATAGGCATTACCACACATTACATGTAGTATTGTATGAACATACTATAAACAAGTCAATACCTATTAACACCTACAAAAGTAAATAACTACATATCTAAAATAATAGAAAGAAAAAGTGTTATGCTATTTAGTCCACAAACTTGAGACCATAACCAGTCTATTCAATAAACCAATTCATGACTCCCAACTTCTTTAAGCTCTTGTTCTTGTGTTGTCACTACATTTTGTTGCTGGTATATGGCCCGGGAATGTATGGGCCGTATGGTCAGTACAATTGTCGTGATAAAACCATGGCAAGCTCCTCCCAATCACCATCCAAGATGAAATGGTAGAAAGAAATGGTTCTTACCGCAATCATCGTTGCCCGGCTTACAAATTCTCAATTCAGTTAAGGCAAAACTCAATATCGCGGATCATAAGGAAATCGCAAAATGAACATTTGCATAATTGTTCACCATTTCATGTATTTGAAATAGCTCATATGTTACGAGAGGAAGTATGGTACTTCCTAAGCCAAAGTAGAAGGCTATGAACATTGAACCATTTATCAGTGACCAATAACAGCAAACGACAAAGCCGACAATCATAAAAAATTGCCCAACTACCAAAAACCATGGCTTCATTTCTTTTCTATTAAAGAAATCGCTACCAAAACCTACCCCAAACAAGCTCTAGAGAGTAACGAGGTTTTGGATAACTAACAACTTGTATTCAGCATATTCCTCTAGTGGTTTATATTGATTATAATTGTTGTTGCAACACTAACGAATTGTATTTGGTAGATTCCCCTAGCTGGTTATATTGTTTAAACACCGTAGTAGCACCAATGGTGCACGCCTTGCTCATATACACCTACCGGAGGTTAATCTCCGCTTTAACCAGTCAAATACTCCGGGTAGAGTACAGATATAGCAGCCACCGACAAACTTTTGAGAGTTATTAGCTTGGTTCGGTGTATATATGGTAATTCCAAACGGTACAATTATCAAATATGCACCGAATCAAGCTAATAGCTCCCCGGTTGCTGCTATATGATCATCAAGAAGAGGTTGTCAGTGGGTGTTGTGTACTCTGCACGGATTATTTTTGGAGTGAGATAAACTTCGGTTTGTGTTTAAGAGCACGGCGTGCACCATCGGTGCTGCTATGACATTTAAACAATATTATACAGGCTAGGGAACCCGCCGAATACAAGTCGTTAGTGTTCAACAGCATTTATAAACAATATAAACAAGCTAGGGGAATCTTCCGAATTCAAGTTGTTAGTTATCCGAAACCTCATTACTCTCTAAAGCTCATTTGCGTTTGCGGCAGGGTTGGTAGCGATTTATTGGATAAAAAAGAATGAAGCCATGGTTCTTGGCAGCGGGGCAATTTTTTATGATTATCGGCTTTGTCATTTGCTATTATTGGTCACTGATAATTAGTTCAATGCTCATAGCCTTCTACTTTGGCTTAGGAAGTACTATACTTCCTCTCGTAACATATGAACTATTTCACAAACTTGAAATGGTAAGCAACTATGCAAATGTTCATTTTGCGATTTCGCAAAGATCCGCGATATTGAGTTTCGCCCTAATTGAATTGAGGATTCGTAAGCTAGTCAACGATGTTTGCGGTAAGATCTTTCTGTCATTTTTCATCTTGGGAGGTGCTTGCCTTGGTTTTATCATGACAATTGCACTGGACATACGTTCACGGCCATATACATGCAACAAAATACAATGACAACACGGGAACAAGAGCTTACATAAATAGAATAAAGCCTCAAGCGCCATGAAGTGGGGAGTAGTTTGGTTATGTCTTAAGTTCGAGGGGTAAATAGCTGAGCAGTTTTTCTTTCTATTATTTTAAGTACGTAGTTATTAATTTGTCTAGTTGCTAATTGTTAATTTGTCTAGTTGCTAATGTGTGGTAATGCCTATGGCTATTGTCTTGTGTTAATCTTCAGGTCGCTATGTTCATTTTTCAAGTTGGTAATCTGTGTTTTCAATTTATGAGTTTGAATCATGTACATCCATCTATTATAATTAGGCTATGTACTATGTTAATTTTCTAAGAATTAAGGTAATTTTAGTATTGATATAGTCCTTAACTTCTAAGAATGTTATCACACCTAATTTTTTTTCGGTTTTACCATAAAAGGTTTTTGGCTATGAATACCTTTTGAATTTTGTGGTTCAATACCTTTTATTTTTATATATTTATTTTCATGTACATTTTTTCTGTTGCTTTTGTTGCCGGAGGTTTCTTAGGAAGTAATCTTTGTATCTACGTGTAAAGGTATGATTGTCTACATATTACCTACCTCATACACCGCTTAGGCATGATTGGGTATCTTTGTTATTGTGTCTTTTATAAACTAAGATTTTATTTTATTTACCATTATATCCATAAGTCATCCTAACCATAAGTCAAAACCTTACACTTTCTCCACAAATTTCAAAACCTTTCAAGCCCAAAAAGAAACTCACTTACCTAAACTTGCCCAAGACATTAAGTCACTTAAAGCTAAACAAACCCAAACCCAATCCTCTTACAAAACCACCTTAGACACTCTCATCCAACCTATCCAACATCTCTGAAACCTTAAAACAAATCCTTGTTAAACCAACACCACCACCAACCAAAACCGTATCCTAAGCCACCATAGACTCCCTTAACCAAACCATATCCAACCTTCTCACCCACCTTAACCCACTTAAACCCATTAAACAAATTTCCGCTACCATTCCCACAGAACTTAACACCCTACCTACCCTACCCTTCAATCGGATGCCAAGGACACAATTATAAGAATATACCACATCTCTAATTAAAATGAAAATAAAAACAAATAAGATTAAAGATGACAATGTAAGAGCGAGTAGGTCATACCTTTTATTTTTAAAACAACTAGCTAAGTGACCCGTGTGTCAACACGGGGTTGATATAAGTCAAATTTAAACTTATATAGCTTTAAGGAGTACTAACACGCATAGTAAAAATAATTAGAAATAAATTAAAGCAATTCCGATTAACAGACAATTATGGTTGGTAGATTCGAAAAACAATGTTGATCATGGAGTAAGTTCAAGTTCATTAGTTTATTGTAATTCATATATTTTATTTTACTTAAAAATTTCATTAACTATATTGACTATAAAACGATTATTGACTATAAAATGACGATGGAATCATTTAATCAATCATATGTGTATATATTTACACAAGTGTGTGTGTGTATGTGTGTGTGTGTGTATATATATATATATATATAGGGGAAGGTTCATTTGAGAACCGTTTCTATTGCGAGAACCGCGAGAACCAATCTTAGCCGTTCATTTTGGATAATGGAATTCATGGATGAAGAGCATGGGGAGATTGAATGTGGCAAAGTGCATGTAAGGAATTCATGGGTGGAATTCTAGTTTTCTCACCGCTTTAACAGTAATTGTTAACAATATTGAGTTTCATTCGTCAAAAATTTAAAGCATGAAAGTTGTAGGGCTTCATTCACACTTTAGACAGATTATTGAATTATCCAAAATGGATTGTATGAGCAACTTTACCAGATTTGATATATATTTGAATTTTGCAAGTTCTCCTTTGTCATCTTTCGGTTATAATTTCTCTGATGATATTTGTGGTTTAAAGCATAGCAAATAGATCCAAACAAAATAAATGAAATTAGGTTTTCTGATGTTATAAATTCATTAGATGTTTTACCTTACCTTTTAACAATAATACATTTGAATTATATAAGGGATGGTTAATAAGAACTGTTTTTCGTATTAGGATCACAAAAACCAATCGTAGCTCTTAATTAAAATTAATTAATGAGTAAATTTTGGTAGCTCATTAATGATTAATTAGTGGCTTATTGATGAGATATATTTTGAAAAATCAAGTATCGTTTATTAATAACGGTCCATCATTTGGACGTAATTAATAGTTAGGTAAATATATAAAAACATAAAACCTCAAATAAAAATAAAATAGCACTCGTATATTTAACTACATGTAACTTATTCTATAATAAAAATATAAAACTTATTCTACAAACTCATCAAACCAATAGTTTTCTCAATTTAGGTCTCATGAGTGAGTCATGACAACAACATAAGATTAATGTTCAAAGCGTGAACCATGGGTTGTTGACCCACCATATATATATCTCCACAAACCATGGAAAAGAAAAAAAAAAGATTCTTGGACTTTTCCCATTGCTTTGTGTATATAGATTTTTCACTACAAGAAAAGACACTTTTAGCGGTGACAAATGTCGCCTCAAAAGACTTACTAGAAGACAAATCTCCAGTCAAGACGTTTTGACTTTCAACGAAGGCCATTTGCCTCTATAGATTTAATTTTTTTTTTGCGAAACAATGACGGGATTTTTTCCCACCTAAAATATTCATTGTCGCCGCAAAAACGTATACATCGCCGCAAAAAGGGTCGCCGCAAATGAATTTTTCTTTTTCTTAATATTATTCAATTAAGCGTCGCCGCAAAATGTCCATTGTCGCCGCAAAAACGTATACATGTAGCTTTACTCTGTTTTATAATAATTGTCACTCTTGATTTATAAATTCATATTTATTAACATTAATTTCATTATTAAACAAATTAATTAAAATATTCTCTAATTTCAAGAATTCTAAAATCTATAGACCAAAAAATCTCATTCTTAAAAAAATCAGCATATATAGATTTTACAAACGGTCCAAACTCCAAAATGAATAAGGTTACGTTTTTTATCCGGAAGAGTTCGTGTAATTTCTAGTCAATACGGAGAAAAAAGGTATATGATTTATGACGGAGAGATGATATATCCTCCTACTTCATCCTCCTACTTATCCTCCTACTCATAAGATCAACACAAGTGTAAAAATCAATAGATGAGGTGAGGAAAGAGAATTAGTGGACTCCACATGTCATCTTGTGGTGAGTAGGATGATGAAGTAGAAGTAAAAAGTAGGAGGATATATCATTTTTCTTTATGACGTTCGGCTTAAAATAATTTATTAGGATTAGATATTTCCTTGATATATATATATATACACATACACACACACACACTAGTAAGGTACCCACGCAATGCTGCGGCAGCAAGTAGTTCCTATTTTACATCATGTTGCTTTTAAAAATGTAATAATATGTTATTCGCTTAATTCAATGTCACGAAAAAGTATCATACAATGTCAGTTTTTTTTGTTTTTTTATTTGCATCAACTATTTTATTAATTTTAAAAATAAATTCTAAAAGACATTAAAATAAGAAA
>JAUEJL010134028.1:0-23356 GCA_032274825.1 Drosophyllum lusitanicum | reverse complement strand
TGTACCTCTCATGCTACACGACCATGTAACCTTACATGGCCCTGTGACCGCCTTTAACACTACACGGCCGTGTACCGTTACACGGACCGTGTTCCCTCTACACGGGCCACCTACACGCCCTACCAATAGATACACGGGGCGTGTACGCTACAGACCCGGCCGACTGTTCTAACATTCAGTGTCGGATTTGGCCATAAATCCGGTACTATCTTTATAAAAACAGGCTAGGGGTGTTTTCCTACACCCCATACAATAGAGAAACATAATCTAATCAACTATAAACACCTCTAACATGATTCACCATTGAATCATGTAGTTAAACTCATATACATCAAGAAAAAATGGTTAAAGATCTTACCTTAAGTGTTGTAAAGTTGCTATGCACAATAGTTACCACTTGTTCTACTGATCTTGATTAATCAAAGGCACAAGATATGGAGTTGGAGCATGTATTCGTGAATTGTAGGAAACCAAATGCTATCTTTGACTTAAAATGTCAAAGTTGGCTAAATATATATATATAAGTATCAACTAATAGCACAATAGGTCCCTGCACTTAATTAACTTATGAATTGACGGTTTTAGCCCCTCTAGTTCTATAAACACATCTAATCTCATAAAGGCAACTTGTATAAACATATAACACTTCCTATTAAATTATTAATTTAGGAATTTCGAACCTTGAGTGTTACAATTTGTAACATGGCTGAAATGTTAGTGAAAAAATGTATGAAATAATATATATATATATATATATATATATATATATAAGTGGCTAAAATTAGGTAACTGAAACCTACCCCGTAAGTGTCACATAATTGCTAAAGCTACGAAATTTCTTCTTATTCCAAATAATACATGTGGTATACTTTTCACATGAAACTTACATTCTAATAGGTAGAAACTAAAGTTCATACAATTTTTCAAATTGATCACTCAAAAACATTTGTTTTCCTACTCCTATTTCCATTATATTAAACTATTGTTGGATAAAATGACAGTAAGAACAAGAATAAAAACAAAGAAGAAGAGTCTTAGTATTCCTCTCATTAATTTACAAGATAAGCAAGCCTTTATAAATAGGCACTGCAGTAACAACTTAGAAACAGAATAGCTAAAAACTCTCCTCTACCCAACATCTAGAATAAAGAATCAGCAGCCACTAATGACCCATTCTCTACTTATTCCATATTTTATTTATAATAATAAGAGAGTTTGAATCAACTATGACAACTAACAACTAGACCTATAGAGGTGAGCATAAAAACCTAAATCAAACCAAAAACTAAACCGTTATAGGAACCGACGATTTTGATTTTCAAAATTTGAAAAAACCGATTCTTAAGTTTGGTTCGGTTTGTGTTGTAGAACCGAAGTTTAATAATATATACATGTGTGTGTGCGCACGCATGAAAGAGAGAAAGAGAGAGAGATAGAGTATGTGTGTGTGTGTATGTACGAAGTACATATTGACATCTCAAAAACCAAACCAAAAGCTAAAAAAGTTCAAAACTGAAAACTAAACAATTTGAAAACCAAATGGTCTTAGTTTCCCAAAAATCGAATTTTTCGGTTTGGCTTCCTAGCAATCTGCCAAAGACGTCTAACCTCAAAAGATAAACAACCACTTTGAAAATTTTAACTTTTACTATGTCACCATAAAAGGCGTCCAAGAACGCAAATTATTCATTTCTCACCATTCTTCAAATGCTTCAATTTTTCAGTAGATCAAAAAAATGGATTTGGTATAAACACTAATGAAAGAAATTGGCCAAGACTCAAATCAATTAACTAAGTATGCATTACTAAAGTGGGATTAAAAGAATATTAAATATTTAAAAACCAAATTTTTTTATTTTTTTGAAGGAAAACCAAAACTCTTGGTTAAGTAATAAAGAAAGAAAAAGTCTAATACATTAGAAAATTTTCTTTAGTAGTAAAAGATGTAGTTGGCCGTTCTGTAACTAAATTCAATCAGGTAGCACAATTGTTAAGTTTAAAAAAATGTTTGATGGTAAAATAACCAAAATACTAAAAAGACAACTAAATTTCAATTTAGACGGTAAGTTAGTTAAACTATTGAGATTAAAACATAAATTAAACCATAAGGACTATCTCTATAATTTTCTAACTTAAAGAACTAAACCAGTAATTTTCACCAACCTCAAATACCACTTAAGTAATTTATTTTAAAAGATATAAGTAGACACAAACTCATAAAAAAGTTCCAAGCATGAAGGAAAGCAAAGTCCTAAATCTCTTCGCTTTACTATACAAATTATAAGATTAAAAGAAGGGGACAAGTTAACAGAATAGTAACCAATTTTAAAAACGGTTCCACCAAGATCACTCACCCCTTTATTTCACATTGCTAAGTTACAAACTTTTACAAATTTATATTTTCGATTTCATAAATTTTCTTTTAAAGGTATGCAGATGCATACCCAACAAACCATATAGCCTTATGTGGGGAGACAATTTCCTTTAAGCAAAACTAATCATATAATATGTATATCAAATACAACTTTATCATGATGACTAATGTCTTGGCAAGAACATGATGAAATATCAATAATATAAGAAAGAATTACACATCAAATGAGATGTCAAAATGACGATTCAATGGAGGCCAGACACTACCATTTAGTACTCTCTACACATTTTAAGACATGCAAAGAATCAAAACAAACACATTCATTCATGTTTATCTTGCAATCATTATTTTTTCATATATATTTTTTAAAATTTTCCATCATGTTGCTGCCATTCCTAATGCATCGTTCTTTTGCTCGATAAGATTCGAGAGAGCTCTATCGATCACGGCAAATACATCCTCCTTGGGGAGACTTCCATCCACCTAAACAAACATAAAAATTCCTTGATAAATATTTTAAGAGAAAAAAATAATGCAACTTAACGAGCTCCAAGAAAGCTCAGGCTCAGCCGCTCAGCTCAAGCTCCTTTGGACTAGGTTCGTGACGAGCCTCTAACAAGTAAAGCTCTAGTATCTCAGGAGCAACTCGGCTCATTTACACCCGTAGCCCCAAACACTCACTTTAACCAACTTTACAAATACCCAAACTGAGTTAATATAGCTGTTCATATCCACATAACCGAGTTGACTCGTACCCTACAATGAGTTGGTGGACCCAAAACAAAGTCTCCCATTATAAATGGGTTGTTCACTTTTAAAGATATTAACGGAATTTCAAGTAGTTGAACAAAAGATGAAAATTTGGAAGTGGTCATCAAAATCAGCGGTCTGTGGGTGAAAATGAGTTTGGGTTGAAATGCTTTATTTTTATTCAATGCCTGTCAAAATTAATCGGTTTGGGTTCACCCATGAACACTTTTTGTACTCTTTTAAAACTACATCTTGGGTGACATTCACTTTTAGCTAAAATTTTAATTTTGGATGATACATAAAATTCGACACATACAAAAGTTGCATACCTTGACTGTAATATCTTCAAACATCGAGAGGACCGATTCTACATTTTGGTTATGTGTTTGCAACCGAAGCTTTACCTAAAATAAGACCATAAAAAAAGCTCAATTATTGTTGCGTGTCAAAATGCAGAGCACAAAAAGGGACAGAGTAAAGAAGAGCTCAAATAAACCCATCCATAAAATCATAAGGAAAGACCAAGTCATATGATGCCACATTAATACATATTTGTAGATTTAATGGTTCACATGATATCAAGATGTCAATAAACATTTTGATCATGAAAAACACACTTAATAAGAGAATTCCAATTAACTTGCCTACCCATAAATTGATACGAGTATCTTGTGTTATTAACATCATCCTCCTTTCACATTGCTCACAGTAGTACGGTACCCTACCTTATGATAAAACTCTGTAAACCTTTATTGAATAAAACTAATGAGATAGTACCCTAGAAACATTAATCATAATTGCTATACTATAAAGCATTTAGTTTAATGTCTTGATCTCTTTAATGTAAGAAATTTGTGACACCAAATTAAATGCAGTCAATTAGATGTTTATATACCATCTTAATAACTAAACCTTCCATAATTGAAAAAATCTTTAAATGAATAAAGTAAACGCAAAATTCCAACCTATATGATATAAAGTACAAATTAAAAATCAAATGAAAAGAATTTATATTTAAAAAACAATAATTTAAATGTAGTATTAAAAAGTACGTATAACTAGAACCCATGAACCCGAGTGTGTGTGTGTAAATTTATTCTCATTGAAGTGGTTTGATTTTGGTTATCATATTTGAAACATCAAGTATTTATAAGAAAAATCTAAAAATATTTTGGGTCAAACTTGACCTAACCTGTTCTGATCCATACAAAAAACTGCCCATTATTGGCACATCAAATTGAGTTCTTGCGCTCATAGAGAAGTCACAAAAATTTTTGAAAATTCTACTCATAGATTTCCCAAATAAACCCTGCTAACTTCTAACGAACTCATTAATGAAACTAATAAAACACTTAAAAACCAAGAACAAAAGTAACATATGGGTTTGCAAACATCATAATAACTGGAATAACGAACTAAAATATTAAACGTACCTTTTCTTCTGTATCATCAAAACGTTGGGTTAGCCTTGCAGCAATTTCTTCAGTTTCTGGGGGTGAATATGTTAAGTGGTATATTCTACCAGTAACAGGATCCAACCTACGGCCAACCACTCTATCAACGAGAATCTCCTGAGGAACCTATTTAAGAAAAAGATTGAGTAGATAAAGAAAAATGTACCTAGATCCAAAAAAGATCACATCCAAAGAAAATAAGAAAAAAATTAAACTTGATGATGAATATATCATTAAATTCAATTCTTTGTTCTATTAATCGTAGTCCTAATCAACTGCGTACACTGCACAGGTGGCAATTCCGATTCATTTAGTTATAAATGTGCTGATTTGATATAAGTTGATGTTTGATAGGACAAATGGGTAAATGAATCAAAAAATTGGCTTAAAAGGTAACACGAGTGGGTAGAATGGGTAATAAGTTGCCTAAAGTGTAATTTATAATCATAAAATCCCTACATTGTTTTATTCAAAAGAGCAATACTATTGTTAAAATAATATGATTTTTGTAATCATATTTGAGACATTAATTATTCCTAAAACAAATTCTAGAAAAAGGGTACACCCAACACGACTTCCCATTTTGACCCGCATAAAAAAGTTACCCGTTTTGACCTATTTCTGAACCTACCCATTTTGTGAACTCTAAGGTCCAGTTTGTTTAGCAGAATTCAAAGGAATAGAATTGATTTAAATTCCATCCAACTCAATTATGGAATGGACTTTCCATTACTTGAGGGAATGTAAAACACAATATAACACAGAATTTGATTTCAATTCCATTTCATTCCTTCGAATTCTGCGAAACAAACACGACATAAGTCTCTAACCATTAGAAAGTAATTATTTTAACAGCCGAAATCTCACTTCAAGAAGAATAAACAGATCGGGTTTAAAACCGAAGGCTTGAAGTGCTGTAGCTTGTGAAGAGCTTCTTGGGTATCCATCCAAAAGCCAACCTTTTTCAGCAGAATCTGGTTGAGATAAACGATCTTTCACCATCTATATCACAGAAAACATCACTAGTTAAAAAGCCCTTAAAAATCAGCAAAAAGAGTCAAAGAGCCCTACCATGACAACTATCTCATCTGGAACCAACTGTCCTTTCTCCATATATTCCTTTGCTAGCTTCCCATTTTCAGATCCTGCTGCAACTTCTGCTCTCAGTAAATCTCCAGCTGCAACATGCACTAAATCATACTGCAAATCGAATCATATAAGTAAAAAGTAAATAAAGTTAATGCTTCAAGCATTTAAAAATGAGAAACCACAAGATATCATACAGATTAGCTTTATTAGATAAGCTTATGAAGAAGGCATCAGAAAGAAAAAGTTTCTTTCATCCAAAGTAGTCTTTGTGTCCAAAATGATGCTAAAACACAAGAATAATTCAAAAACAAATAAGTTTATATTTTTAAAACACTTATTTTCAACCTACAAAAACTAAAAGCTAGTAGCATTAACATAAAATAGAATGGAGCCTAGAGAATATGCTAAAATGCAAATTTAATCCAAAAGAAAATTCAAATCAACCCATTTACTTAAATGTTGGAACCTTCTAAATAATGATATAATCAAAGTATAGTTAGTTGATTTAGAAAGACATTTATTTATGTAATTATTATATTAGTGTGTGTATAGTGTGTGTTTACACACATATAGAAATCGGTTATTTTTGGAGGGAAAAACTGCCGCCACCGTAACCGCCGACGGTTACAACCGCCAACTGGTAACCACCTCCAACCGCCGCCACCCTCATCTATATATATATATATATATATATATATATATATATGTATGTATGTACGAATTTAAGTATGGAATAAAAAAAGAAGTTTGATTCCTATATTCTGTCAAAACATATCTTGTTCTTCTCTCTATATAATGAATGATTTGTTGACAACATGATGGTGATCTAGAGGATGATTGCATGATCTTGGAAAGTATTAAACATGTGCCGGATACCTAACTCTAAATTGGTTCCATTTGGGTTGTGTTATATCTCAAATGGATGATATTAGTACATAGTTACTAAATTTGATGCATACAACCTCCTACATTACTTTAAGTAAAGAATTAGATGCCCATATCAGTATATGAAACCCAAGAGGTCTTAAGTGTGGCATAAGATATGGAACACCTAATCAGTTTGATCCACGGCTTTATTAGTTATGCCGGAGAAAATTAATGGTTGGTCTTCCAACTGGCGGGTTTTAAGCGACTAACATAGGCATAATTGGCTGCTAAGCAAGTAAAAGGATTTTGTTTTTGATTTGACAAGAAGTTTGTATCCGGACGTTAATGTGGAAGTAACACATTGCAAGTAGTATTGGTGGATGAGAGGGGAGAGGCAAATGAGACAGATTTACAAGTCAAAGCATGGCCCTGGACTCAAGATTGATTAAGAGTAAATTTCAAAACCAGACCTTGAGAGCAAGGTATGCGACTATGCAAGGGAGTAATGATATGCATAGGGCATGCTAAACATGAGGAACACCTACGGTCCATAATCAAAAGATTGAGAGGGTGAATCGTTTTTATTTTTTTACTTTCTAGTTTACCATTACATTTCTTATATGAGTTCTTGTAACTAAAGTTGGATCTTATTATAAATAGATCACGAAGGCAATAGAAGAGGATATCGAGAGTCATATAAGCTGATTGGCATCAAAGATTGCCTATATCTCAAATTATAGGACTATTTTTCTTTGTTTCTTGTTCTTGAATAAAATCGTCCAATCTGATTCCCATCACAAATCTATGAGAGCAAATACTTGAAGAGTTTCACACCTCTTCAATTGGCGGTCATTCAGGCATTCAGTCAACACAAGCTTGTGTGGCTACCTTTTTTTTTACCTGTCAAACATGAGGCTACTGGTCACAAAATTCATCCATTCATATGCAATATGTCAACCGATCAAAGACTAAACCTATTCCTATGTTGACTCTTAATACTTGAAGAGTTTCACACCTCTCCAATTGGCGGTCACTCAAGCATTCGGTCAACATAAGCTCGGGTGGCTACCTTTTTTATCAGCCAGACATGAGGCGACTGGTCACAAAATTCATCCATCATATGCAATACGTCAACCAATCAATGACTTAACCGGTTCCTATGTTGATTTTTAATCATGTTTGGGTCAATCGGCCTCCTTCGACCATCAAATATTAGACAAAAATCATGAAATTTCGTAAAGCCCCATTTACCACGACACAGCTTTGCCCTAATAGTGTGTGGCTTTCTTTTTTACGACCAGGCGAGGATTTCCCAGGAGTCACCCATCCTGGTGGTGGCCCCAAAACATGTTGCTTCTAGCAAGCTCAAGCTTCCTTATAAACCCAACATCTCACTTGTGTGTAAACCTCAAGGATGATGAGACTCCCACTTTGGGGGTGGGGTTGTAACACCTTTAGCTAATCCCACATCGGTCATGGAAAGGAGAGATGTTAGGTTCATAAGAAAGTCTTGACCTCACCACATACAACACGTTAACACATTTTGAGAATTAAGACCGTGAAAACTCTGTAGTTAAGCGTGCTTGGACACTACAATTTTATCACAGCTTGCATCCTTCTCAACTGAAGACCGCTATCTAGGTTATTGTGGACGGTCTCACCATGGTCGCCTAGTTCATTGTGTTGCTAACGTAATATACCGTAATACCGCCACCAACTTAGCGCCCCTCTTTCTCTTCAAAATTTGCCGCCTTCACTGGCTGCCTAAGAGTTCTATCTAATGCTGATCCTCTGTTTCTTGTTGGTTTGGCAAGAGCAATTCCGTCAATTAGGAACCAAACTCTTCAACTTCATCGTTTATCATTGCCAACAGTTTGTCACTTTCTCACTGTTAACTGAAGTTTAGAGTTGCATGCCATGAACCAAAGACATTGTCGTTGTCTCTATGTGGCGGAAAACTGTACAACACATCATACCACAATGTTCGAGCACAAGCTAGACTCGGAACTCCGTGCTTTAAGGTTGGATGCTGACCAAAAGCAATGTAGCTCATCATCCACATGAGGTCATAATGAAGGTGCTTAGGTTTCTAATTGACAAAGAGAATAGATCCAAAGTTAACGGTGACAAACTCAGGCTAGACTCTAGAGAACATGTTACTCTGAGTAAAAGAGAAGAAAAAGGATAGCAAATGAAGATGTGGGACAACAATAGAGGAAGCGAAGACGAGTAATTAGGAGTTAATCATCCTATGTTGATCACGAAACCCAATGATTACGAGCAAACATAACATGGGTAGTGGTTTGAAGTGTGCAAACTTGTTCTCCGGGACAACTAGTGTTGAAAGAAAATAAGGGAAGGTTTGAAAAGATTTCATTTAAATCCAGTTAACAAGCGATAGGCGGTCTTTGTGTTTAAAAATAGATCCCAATGAAAATGTGAATTTTATTATGGATCCCATTAAAAGAATTCTTCATTTGAAGAACAAGATTTATGACCTCTACAAGAAAAACAAGAGGATGGTACCACAGAGAATTTGTGATCCAAGAATCGTATCAGAGTGCAATTGACCAAATTGGAGGAGAGTGGCTAAAGAAGAAATAGAGATCCAGGAATCAAGTATCAACCGAGATTTCAAAGCATCACCTTGAGGACACGTGTATTTTCGGCCAAGGAGTAATGGTACAACTAAAATTTTTAATTTAGTAGATAAAGTATTTGTGTTATTTTATTTATTTTAGATAAGTTTTGATGGGGTTTTGATACGAACCTTAAAGTGTAGAGGAAAAAAGCAAGGGTCAAAGATGATCAGGAACAATTTACTTCTCTTTTTGGGTTTTGGGTGGATCCGCTGGGTCAACTAGTTAGGTCATGTAGTGGCGGGAACAACTAAGTTGAGGAGCAGTTCCAATCCTGAGTTGTAGGGGCAGTTATCATTAGTTTCTATTTTCTGTTTTGGCAGTCTTTGCTTTTTGATTATTCAGTATTTTAGTTTTTCACTTTTGATGTACGTTGTACTGGAGATTTGCCATCTCGAATTTGGCTTTGTTTTGTTTACCTGTTACTAAATCTATCGACTGCTTGATTTCCTCATATCTATCATTTGGTTCCATTGCCGGGAAATCGAAGCAAGCATGGTGCAGACCCGGAGCAATCCAGACGAAGGTACCTCTAATCTGGACCCAATTGCAGTCGAATTAGCCGCTATAGCTAAGAAATTGGAGTCGATCGATGCGCTGCAGAAAGAGGTGGCCACTCTAAAATCTCAATCGAACAATCGGGAAAGATCAGGTAATGGTTTCAGTAGGCAGGAAGAGGGAGAATCGTCGTGGCAGAATCAAAGGTATCGTCCTCATAATAAAATTGCTTTCCCTACCTTTAGCGATGGTGACCCTCGGGGATGGATACTTAAAGCGGAGAAGTATTTCCGTTATTACGATATACCGGATGAAAAGAAGGTTGATGTTGCATCGATGCACTTAGAAGGAGATGCATTGGATTTCTATTCTTAGCTATCTTCGGATCACACAATGGAATTTTGGGAGGATTTGGTTTGTGCCTTGCAGAAGAATTTTGGGCCAACTGAATTCCAAAACCCGGATGAGAACTTGTGCAGTATAAAGCAAACGGGGACGGTGCAAGAGTACTGACAGGAATTCGCAAAATGCACATCACGGGTATCTAATTGGCCCGAACATTATTGTTAGGAGTGTTCCTCAATGGCCTCAAGGAAGAACTGAAACAGATGTGAGGATTCAAAAACCCAGAACGGTGTACAAGGCGGTGAGTATTACGCTAGAGTTCAAGTCAAAAATTAGCCATACCCGCACCGGTAGAGGATCAGCTTGGACAACACCTAAGGTGACACACCCTGAACCCAAGGCTTCAACCTACGCAGCAGCTCCTGCCAACAACCAACCCAAACCACCTCTACGTATTTCGGATTCTGATAGACAGGCCCGTTACATCAGGGGTGAGTGTTACCGATGTGGTGACAAAGGTCATCGGTGTAAGACGGGAACTCTCAAAGTGCTGGAAGTGGAAGAAGAACCTGATGAGAAACCCTCCAATGAAGACAAACATGATCTAGGAGAAACAAGTGATGTGGCAGAAATCAGCTTATACGCTATCCTTGGTCGATCACACCCTAGGACCATGAAAGTTCAAGGTATGCTCCAGTCTTCTGAGGTGATTATTTTAGTCGATGGGGGATCCACACACAATTTTATTTCAGATGTGTTGGTAAAGGACTTAAAGCTTAGCAACCAAGCTGTAGCACCTTTTGGTGTTCAAATAGGTAATGGTGATGTTATAAGGTGCAGCCACATATGCAAAACACAAACTCTGCAGATCAATGGATTGAAGATTGTTCAAGATTTCTATCCCTTTTCAATCGGTGGGGCGGATTTGGTACCGGGAATTCAATGGTTAGAAACTCTTAATACGGTACAAGCTAATTGGAAGGAGATGTTTATGATTTTTTAATGTAAACGATAAATGTTACAAATGGCAGGGCATCACCACCGGGCATCAAAAATCGTCCAGTTTTCAACACTTGGCGGTTGAACCAATTACTAAACCCACAATTTCTCCAACTTTACAACCAATCATAGAGCGCTATGATCAGCTTTTCGAAGAACCCAAAACTCTTCCCCCGAACCGTTTGCAAAACCATTCCATTTCATTACTGCCACATTCAACACCACCCAACATACGACCGTATCGATACCCCCATTCCCAAAAAACTGAGATTGAAAAACAGGTGGAAGAATATTAACCACAGGGTTCATCCAGCCTAGCAATAGTCCGTTTTCAAGCCCCATTTTACTAGTTAAGAAAAAGGATAATACTTGGAGAATGTGTGTGGACTATAGAGCTCTTAACAAAATCACTATAGCCGATAAGTATCCGATACCAAACATTGATGAACTGTTGGATGAATTATATGGGGCAACAATATTTTCGAAGTTGGATTTACGCTCGGGCTACCACCAGATTCGAGTACACAAACCAGACATCCCGAAAACAGCTTTTCGAATCATTCAGAACATTATGAATTCAAGGTGATGCCTTTTGGCCTAACTAACGCTCCTGCAACGTTCCAGGCTGTCATGAACGATGTCTTCGGCCCTTATTTGCGTCGTTTTATCCTCGTATTTTTTGACGATATACTTGTTTATAGTTCTGATATGGAGCAAAATCTTTTGCATTTAGAACAAACCTTGCAGGTAACCAGCTCTTCGCCAAACTTTCAAAGTGTTGTTTTGGACAATCCAAGGTTTCTTTTCTTGGGCATGTTATCTCAGGGGAAGGGTACAAGTTGAACAGGAGAAAGTGGCAGCTGTACAATCATGGCCTGTCCCATCTAATGTCAAAGAGGTCAGGGAATTTCTTGGTCTCACTGGTTATTATCAACGTTTCGTGCGAAACTATGGGCTAATTGCACGCCCCCTTACAGCTTTGACGAAGAAAGATGGATTTGTTTTGTCTGATGAATCATTACTTGCATTTACCGCGCTGAAACACGCATTACTTTCAGCCCCGGTGCTTCGATTACCGGATTTTTTGAAAAACTTTGTTATAGAATGTGACGCCTCATCCACCGGAGTGGGAGCTACTTTATCGCAAGAGGAACACCCCATCGCATATTTCAGCAAAGGATTTTCGCCATCCAACCGGTTAAAATTGGCTTACGATCGGGAATTGTTAGCTTTGGTTCTTGCTGTACAAAAATGGAATCATTATCTATTGGGGCGCCATTTTCAGATTCGTACCGATCATTATACCTTAAAGTTCTTGTTGGAGCAGCATGTGACTACTACGGAACAGCAGCGGCTCTTGCTCAAATTGATGCCCTATGATTTTTCTATCAGTCACAGAGCTAGAAGAGAGAACAGAGGGGCAGATGCCCTCTCTCAAAGACCCCATTCTGGTTAATTGTTAACACTATCGGTCCCTTGTGAAATGACCGATATAAAAATGGGACTTCAACAAGACCCGTACACAGCTGATCTACTGCAACGGTTGCGATCTGACCCATCAATGATTCCAGAATTTTCTACACGAGATCAGCTGCTATTCTACAAAGGCAGATTGATTATTACTGATCTACCCACTCTTAAGCTTAAGTTGCTACACGAATGTCACACTTCTCCAACTGGTGGTCATGGAGGATTCTTAAAGACTTATAAGTGTTTATCTTTACAATTTTACTGGCCAAGGATGAAACAAGAGGTTCGACTGTTTGTGCAAAATTGCTTAATTTGTCAGCAACAAAAATATCAAACACTGTCTCCGGCGGGTTTGCTCCAACCCTTTACCAATTCCGGCCCAAAATTGGGAAGATATCTCCATGGATTTCATCATGGGCTTACCGCCATCTAACAGGGTTGATACCATCTTGGTAGTGGTGGATTGCTTCAGCAAATATGCTCATTTTTTGGGCCTATCTCACCCATTTACAGCTAAGAGTGTGGCTGCCATATTTTGTAAGGAGATCATCGTTTACATGGGTTTCCTCAATCCATAGTTTCTGATCGCAATGTTATTTTTTTGAGTACCTTTTGCCAGGAACTTTTTTGTTTGAGCCAAACCAAGCTGCAGTTAAGCAACAGTTACCACCCTCAAACGGATGGTCAAACTGAGGTACTTAACCGATGCCTTGAAGCATACTTACGATGTTTTGCTCATGAACAACCTACCAATTGGAGCTTGTTTTTAGCATGGGCAGAATATTCATACAACACTGGATATCATACTTCTACCAATACTACTCCTTTTTCAGTTGTGTACGGGAGGGAACCTCTAACTCCTTTACCTTTACCTTATGTTGTGGGAGAAACCAAAACTGCTGACTTGGAACAACAACTGCTTGATCGTGATGATATGTTAAAACTGCTTCGCCTTAACCTTGCTAAAGCTCAGGATCGTATGCGCAATCAAGCAAATTCCAAAAGACAGGAGTTGTCTTTCCAAGTCGGTGATTATGTTTTCCTCAAGATCCAGCCTTATTGGCAGAAAAGTTTAGCCAAAAGCCAGTATGAAAAGCTTTCCCCCAGATTTTTTGGTCCTTATTGTGTCAAACGTGTTGTTGGACCAGTAGCCTATGAGCTGAAACTCCCACCTGACGCCAGAATCCATCCGTTCTTTCATGTTTCTATGCTCAAACCAGTCCATGGCCCCTTCTCTTCAGATACGATTGCTCCATTACCCCTAACTAAAGACTAGGAGGTGGATTTCCAGCCAACTACCATTATCGACCATCGATGGGTTTCTGAAGCAGGTCAACCAGTGTTGGAATTGTTAGTTGCTTGGAGACAACGACCCATTGAAAAAGCCACCTGGGAGACGTACGATTTACTAAAGGAGCAATTTCCTCACTTCTGCCTTGACGACAAGGCTTCTTACCGGCAGGGAAGTAATGATACGAACCTTAAAGTGTATAAGAGGAAAAAAGCAAGGGTCAAAGATGATCAGGAACAATTTACTTCTCTTTTTGGGTTTTGGGTGGATCAGCTGGGTCAACCAGTTGGGTCATCCAGTGGCGGGAACAACTAAGTTGAGGAGCAGTTCCGATCCTAAGTTATAGGGGCAGTTATCATTAGTTTCTATTTTCTGTTTTGGCAGTCTTTGTTTTTTGATTATTCAGTATTTTAGTTTTTCACTTTTGATGTACGTTGTACCGGAGATTTGCCATCTCGAATTTGGCTTTGTTTTGTTTACCTATTACTAAATCTATCGACTGCTTCTCGTATCTATCAGGTCTATTTAACTATTTTAGATAAGATTAAGAATCAAAGTTTTATTATGAAAGGAATCAATGAATTCTTGTCTTTTAGTTAAAAATAGGTCATTAGGCTTTTAATCCTACTATCTATAACTTCATAATTGATTTAATATCATTGGGGTGTTGGTTTAGCACTAGAAATAAATAGTTAGAGATTAATCAACTACTCAAACGTCAATTGATCTATCTTCAACATTAGTTTTTGTTTCTGTTTTTGGTTTGCTTACATTCAGCATATCACAATCCTCACTCCAAAACCAATTGTCAAAACTCAACAGCACCAAGTATAAAAAACAAGGACACATTTTCAAAAGTCTTAGTGATGTGGGAAGGGTGGAAGTCAAAAATCTCATCATAGCCACTTCGGAGAACAAAGACAACTTCAAGATCTCCTTTCTCAACATATCTGACCCTAAGTCAGCTGCCCTTGAGATGGGAAATAATGTTGATTTTCAAGATGAGGTTATTGATATGGGTTGGACACTTGGACCTGGGAAGCACGGCCACATGTCAAGCCCAGAGCCCCAGACACAGCAACAGAAAGCTGCATGATTCAAAGCTTGGCATAGCAATTTCGATTTTAATTTGCAGTTTGACGAATTATTAGTGGTGGATTAGTGCCAGCAGTTGGTAGTAGTGAGTTTCTAATTTTCAATTTGTATTTGTTGTTTCTTAGTGAAAATGATAACAAAAGTCAGCCCGAAAACACTCTTCTTCACTCAACTCTTCTGGAGACTATGTCTTTTTCGAATTGGACCTTAACAATATACAGCAGTGTGAATGAAAAGAATCCAGGTATAAACATATATAAGGAAAAATATAATCAAATTCAAAGTAAACAAAAGGCAATATACTCACTTTACTAGTAATTAGCTCGCATTGTGTTCCTTTACCAGAAGCAGGAGCTCCAGAAATCATAACTTTCAGAGGCTTCCTGGGTTTATCCATTGATGACATAATCTGCTTATAACCCAAGAAGGAAACCCCAAATTTCAAATAAAGAATTTTACCAAGCACCGGTGGTGAATATAGAGACACCAAATGGGATTGAAGAACTTACCAAAGAACACCGCTGATTTGCTTGCCTACTCCGGCGTCTAACGGACTTTACATTACCAATCGGGGAGGCTGTGAACGACAATGATGATGACAAATGTTGTTGATTGAGAAAATCAAGGGGGACAAATGAAACAGGCGGATGTTTCGGCCTCGATAACACCATCGACGAATTCAAATAAGGACAAGAAGCCATAGTTAGGATTCGGATTCACAGCCAATTGCGCGCAGCAATACCTCGTAAACACTACTCGCTTCTGATATTTGACACAGATTTGAGTGGTGTTCTAGGGAAAGGGTCCATGGAGTTGTTTCTCTGACTTCATGGGAGTAGTTACCCAAAATGTCAATTTGAAGCGGCTGATGATGTATCCTGGCGAATAGTTTTGGGCTTTTGGCTATGGTGCACTCAGATGTAACATACGTAAAAGACTCGCTAGAAAAAAATAATCTAAATCGTTTATTTAATAAAAGATTAAATTTTAACCATTTATTTACTTTAACTTAAAAAACAATTTTAATTTTTTAGAGTCAAAGTATTTTAAATTTTATTCTACTAAATTAATTAATATGACAATTTTAAAGGTAGATATATAGATTTTACTTATCTATACTTTTTAAGTTATTATACCTAATTAATTTAAATATCTAACCGTATATATGTTGATTTTACTTAACATACTTTATAAATTATTAAAATTACTAATTCAAAACCTATTAAATATATATACTACAAATTATATATCCTTCTTAAAATTATCATCAGATCGAGCTCTTATTTCGTTCAA
Organism: Drosophyllum lusitanicum; assembly: GCA_032274825.1. Taxonomy (NCBI): domain Eukaryota; kingdom Viridiplantae; phylum Streptophyta; class Magnoliopsida; order Caryophyllales; family Drosophyllaceae; genus Drosophyllum; species Drosophyllum lusitanicum. Next base: position 7,192 of record JAUEJL010134028.1, on the reverse strand, counting down.
ATAATGCAATCATATATTTAGTTAAACGAATATAAAATAATGCTTTCACAGAAATAATTATGGTTACTCGCCCGTGTGTTTACACGGGTATATAAACTAGTAAAGTAATAAACTATTAAAAAAATTATTTTACTGTAAAGCAAGTACATTTTACTATGAAGCACGTAAGTGCCGATGTGAAGTGGATTACCTTATTATTTTATTTTATTTTTTATTTTAGGGTTTACTTTTTTTAAAATGGATTAAATTATACCCTAAATATTAATATGTATATTCACCTTTTAAAAATATTATTGTGTGTATACCTTTTAAAAATGTTATTATCTGTATCAAACTTTTAAAAAATGTGTTATTGTATGTATTAAATTTCCTATTGTATGTACTAAACTTATACTTTATTTTTTATTTTTATGTAATCAAAATACATACAATAACAACAAATTAAAAGTTCAATACATACAATAACATTTTTGGAAGGTGACACATTAACATTTAGGGTATAGTTTAATATATTTCAAAGAAGTAAACCATTTATTATATTATTATTATACCATAATATTATTGTTATATTCTTTTTTTATTATTATACCGTAATTTTATTCTATTATTTTTTATTTCATTAAAGATCTACAAGTTCCTCATCAACACCTCCTTACCAACACCTACTTCTTCCTCAACCACCACCACCGCCTACTTCTTCTTCAACCACCACCATCGCCGCCACCTCCTTCATCTACAACCATCACCGCCACCACCTTATTCTTTAATTGCCAAGTACGCCGTTGCCACCTCCTTTGCCTTCAAAAACCTACTTCTTCCTCTACCACCACCACCGCCGCCGCCACCTGCTTCTTCTTTAACCACCACCGTAGTCGCCACCTTTTTCATCTACAACCATCAAAGCCCTAAAACGAAACCCTAAAAATAGATCGATGAAAACCCTAAAATAGATCAATTAAAACCCTAAACAGATCAATGAAAACCCTAAAACCTAAAAACAGATCGATGAAAACCCTTCATCTATAACCGCCGCCGCCAAATCCTAAAAACATATCAATGAAAACCCTAACACGAAACCCTAAAAACAGATCTGAAATGAATACGTAATCGACTATGATGATCGATGAAAACCCTGATTTTTTCAATCAATTATTGTTAGGGTTCCCTCCAGTTTTAAATTCGAAGAAATAGGAGGCGGCGACGGTGGTTGTTAAAGACGAAAGAAGATGTGGCGGTGGTGGCTGAAGATGGCAGTGGCGGCTGAAGACGGAGGAGGAGGCGAAGGCGGCGGTTGAAGACGAAGGAGGAGGAGGCAGCGGAGGTTAAAGATGAAGGAGGTGTCACAACAGGGGTGGTTTTAGACAAAGAAGGTGTCGGTGGTGGTTTCATGGTGGTTGATGAACCGTGGTTGCAATGGTAGGAGAGATAAAGGTGGCGGTTGCAGTGTTTGTGGTTGAAGATGAAGAGGTGGCAACAATGGTGGTGGTGGTTTGATATGAAATGTGCAATTTGAGAGAAATGATCGAGAGACTGAGAGAGTTTGAAGAGGAGAGATTGAGATAATAATAATAATAATAATAATAATAATAATAGCAATGAAATATAAAAGGAAGATATAATATTTTAAAAATCAGGGTGACCTGCTTACGTGATATTGCAGGTCACATTACACTAGTTGAAAATTTCAAATAGTTTATTGTATTTATCTCAACAAAGTATAGTTCGTTACACAGAATATTAAAATGAGTATACTTCATTACATTTCGGTGCACTTAACCTAATAGTTTTTATGTGAATTGTTTCTATTCGGTAACATGTGTTTTTTCATCTACTCTTTTTTTCATTTTTAAAACAAATTTTAAAAAAATAATAAAACAACTATTTTCTTTATTTTAGTGGGAAAGTATAGGGTTATGGGAAAGTGTGTTTATTGGTAAGGTGTAAAATAGGAAAGAGAGAGAGTGTGTGTGTGTGGGTTGAAAAATAAAGGTTATTGAGAAGTATATTAGTAATTTTAGATTACTGAAATTGTAAGAGATTAAGTAAAGTATAAAAGAGATTGTTAAATATATTATAATGTAGTATAAATATTTGGTCGTTTGGCAAAAAAAAATAGTTTTATCGTCTTACTCAAAAAATAACGATACTTGGTGTCCATTAATTCACTTTAACTAGTGTGTATCATATCTTACACCAAGAAGAGAGTAAGATCAAAAAGTCCATGAAAAGGTCATGTCAAGTGTAAGGATTAAATTTATACCATTCAAATAAAATTAAAAGTTTAGCATCACAAATGAGATTTATACAAACACAAAATGAGAGATATTATCTTAAGTAAATGGCATCCGGCCACATTGGACTACATTTGATGATTACATGAGACATGGTTGGATGAGTTATGTTTGTAAGAAAAACGATGCTTTGACCATAGGAAATAGAACTCATATTAGTAGGTGATCGCATGATTGTTTATAGTCGATGATTTAATGAATATAAGGATGCGTAAGTGGAGGCAAAAGGAGGGAGACACATATATTATGATTATTATTATTATGTGACAATGCCAATCCATTGATTTAAATTCCATCCAGCTCGACTATGGAAAATGTAAACATCCCAAAGAATGAGATTTCATTCAAAAACAAGTTTACCAAACGCAATACAATACGGATTTTGATTTCACTTTCATTCCATTCTTTCGAATTCTGCGAACCAGACCTTATAGTTACTCATTCTACATAACGTTTATAATTATCCAATCAAGCTAGCTAGTAATCCAATCTTAACTACCTACATGATCTCTTGTTAGATTTGATAATAACCTTTATGTTTATGTGAAGAATCAATGTTCCATATTTGAAACCATATGTATCATGTCTAACGAAGTAACGATAATTTGTTTATTAAAGATGAGATATACTTACGATTATTATCCATGATGTGAATATGTGATCTCAACAACCAGAAATCTAATATATGTTGGCAATAAGTATAATTTAGTAGAAAATAGAAGGGTGAATATTTTTTAATCACTTATTGAAATTTTCTTGACAAATACATAAGAAGATGAATACAATGCAAATAAAAAGATAGAGATTGGAAATTTGACATTGTATCTATAGTTGTTTGGTTCAACGTTAACAAATTCAACTTACATCAACTCGCTAGCCTTCTACTAAGATGAAATCATTGGTACTAACGTTTCACTAATAAGGTGGTAATCACTCCGTCGTCTCGGTAGAATAGGTCACAACCACCTCAAGAACTTCTTAATAAACAATGACAGTAATCATCACAAGAACTCCTCACCATACAATGTCAGTTTTCACCTTAAGAACTTTTCACTAAGCACCGGTAATGATCACCTCACCTAACTCAACACTCAAAATTACAAAGATTATGATGAATGATTTGTAGAAAGATAAAGATGGGCACTTAGGTTCTATTCTTCCCTTGCTTTACTCTTGATCTTCAAAGATTGCAGTTGTGGGTTTGTAGTGTAAAGAAGATCACAAATGTATTTGGAATTGTAGAGAGTATTTAGCTAGAGAGTGCAAGAAGTACAAACAAATGAGGATTGATATAGATTTTATTGGAGTGAGGAGAAAAAGACAAAATATCCCGAATGGACGACAGTCGACTGTGGAGACCTCCGGCAGCTCTATTTCTTGGTTTTCAAAAATAGATGTTATGCTTGGTCAAATATCTCATTCAGTCAAATATTAGACTGCTAGAAACTCCCTTTAATTTTTGCAGTTTAAAAGATTGTTAGTTTTATCCTCAAACCAATTATATATAGGTCTATTTCAAAAGATTAGTAATTAAGTTGGTAATTCATGAAGGAATGCACAAGAGATCTTTACTAAACTGGCTTTGCTTCTACTCCAGACATTGTATTTTCTATAATTAGAATGTGTTGGAACCATACATATAGGTGTTTCCACACTCGTAAACAATTGAATGAGCAAATAATGAAATAACTAAACATATCCCTCATATATTTAAAGTGTTTGTGAGTGTAAAAGTATCTGAGATACGTACTGCTAGAAATATATATCAAATTGTAATGTTTAAGATTAAAATATATAAAAATCGATTGCACTAACACGTGTGAATTCGGTTATATCACTATGGATCTCCATAAATTTCAACCAATCTTTTATAATAACTTACCAACCTGTGATTCTATGACTACGAACAATTATGGGTCTTACACACCAAATTATCAAATGACGAGTTAAAAGTGGTACTTCGATATTTGTCGATTCATGCATGCCACATGATCACAAAATAAATAAACCCACTAGAATTCAATGAATCGTACGATATCTTCATACAACCGTGATCTATGGCATGTTAATTCAGCCAGCATATATGCCTCCAAATCTACACTTCAAGCTTTCACTCATGCTCACTAGCAAAAATGGTTCCATGGTTCCGCCAATCTAAAAGCATTCTCAAACCTTGACAGGCTACTTGTTTAGATGATCATCGGTCAATGGGGGCATTTGCAATCTAGCTGAGATCTAACCTTAACCTTATCTTATGAACCGCTTGCAAGCCACACACGGTTGCTCGTTCACTTTACAAAGTCTAGACACAAAGCTCTTGCTGACAATAGTAGTTGAACTTAGAAAGCTGCAAATCTCCCATCTTATGGTGTGACAATTTAGAAGCAACTTATCTCACGACTAATCCTATTTTCAATGCTCATAGAAACCCATGGAAATTTATTTTCATTTCGTTTAAGAGAAAGGTGCTCAAGTAGATATTCGTGTGTCCAAAAATGTTTGAGTACTCACAAAGCCGATATATACGTGCTCATGTGTAGTATCTTAAGGACGTCGGGCCTGTCATTATCGCCATTATGATTAGGCTGTTTACTTTTTAAACAAAGCTTCACGTGATATATAGAGGTCACTGCAAGTTGTAACCATTGTAAACACAAAATCTGTATGTACGTAACTCCTTTATTAGCTTGTCTGACATAGTTGTATTTGCCACTAAGGTTCGTATATACTATAATACTGAGTAGGTGAGTATAAAAGCAACTTAAAAAACCTTTGTTGGAGTGTGTAACTAAAAAGCAAAAGTTAAAAGACTTAGCAAGGCAACAGATTGAACAGACAACCGTATCTTCACTCGAAGGAAAAACTTGTACAACATATTCACGTCACATATGGCCCGTTTCTTCAAACAGCCAAACACATATATCCTGCAACAATCTCAGTGTCGATGCCAAATCACGTGAAAGATGGGTTGGGGGTGAGACCACTTCGTGTCCGAACTCTGTCTATGATCATTTGCCTCCCCGATAAATCTTCTTCATAACTCACAACCTGCCATTATTGTCTCACGTTTATGAAAATGGTAGATGTCGCAATTTCAACCCGTTAATATGTAAATAGGTCAAACATGTTAGATATAAAAAAAATATAATAATATAAAAATTGACTTGTGCTTAAGATGGGTCAAATGATTTGAACACGTTTAATAGTCGCTAAACATGAGATGAAATGTTTATAGCTTCCTCAATTGTTTTATTATAATTATAAAGTTTTGTAATCATATTCGGTACATTAATAATCAAAAAGTATGGAGAAGGCAGTTCTGTTTGTTTACCATCCAGTCAGTAAATAACAAATGGAATATTTTTTGGGTTGAAGTGTCTAACTGCTGAGTTTAGCAACCACCACCACCACACACACACACAATTAACAAGATATAGAGAGAGAAACCTGAGATTCTGTTTGTGTTTCACTAAAACCTCCATAAATGCCCGTATTTTCTTCTCCACTGGCATTTGTAATGTTATCTTTTTCGTTAGACCTGAAACCATAATAAATAAGAAACACGTATGGAGAAGATAATCCAAGGCAATCAATAAAAAGATGATGATGACGACAACGGCAATAATGATAATCATAACAACAACAACGACAATAATAATATCTCACCTCCTTGTCCAATGCTTAGACAACCCAAATGCAGAATGAGGATCCTCTGCATGAAGATCATGGCCAAGCCTTGAACAATCAGATGTGAAGACCTGCTTTATTTCAATGATTGCAATTAACTTGATGTAGATGTGGCAATTTTGACTCATTTACTTATGAAATTGGGTCGATTTTGGTCATGTTTTGAACACACAAATTATATACAAAAAGAATTTTAAAAAATCAGACAGACACATAACAAAAATACCTGTTTTGACCCGTTACCCAACCCACGTCTATACTAGAAGTTCAGAATGAAGAAATAAAAGCATTAAGTGATACCTCAGATACAGTTTTATCTGTTACTGTTCTTTCTGGTGAATTCTGATCATGAATCTAAAAGCAAAAGATAATATTAACAAGCCGTTAGCAACAAGCACACACAAGATGTATGTATGTATGTATGTATGTATTACCTTGCTTGTTTGCTCTAACAAATCCTCAATAGCAGAAGCCACATCAGGGACTGACTTGGAAATCTCACCACAATTTTCAGTAGCTTTATATTCCGTGAATAGTAGACTTTTTATGCTGCCATCTTCAGAGAGCCTTGGTTTTTTACTGCAGACAGTTGAATATCTGACCTTTTTTACGCTGCAATCATCAACTCGGGCGTCCATGATCTTGGGATCCTGGGATTGACTTGTAAGTTGAGATGCAGCATCTGCAGAAATCATTCCAACTGCCTGGGTTGGATACTGGCTCGTAGTGCAAATTCCTGCCTCTCGGTCACTGATAGTAGCTTCTTGTGGCAAAAAATGACTCAAAGCAACAATCTTGTTCTGCCAATAATAGCAGATGTATGTTTTGATGAGCAGGGATGACAAAAAGAGAAGAAAAAATTAACAGGTTAAACGGGTAATTATTTTGTGCAGGTGAAAACAGGCCACGTTGTGAAGACTCACCGACACCTTTTTTTCAATTTTTTTTGTAAAAGTTGTCTTATATATAATTAAAGGAACTATAATATTAAAATAAATATATATTTTCTTTTTAATAAAATGATTTAAGACATTATAAGCAAATACAGGGTAATCAACTTTTAAAGGTCTAAGTCACCTGTTGATACATTTCATTTTTGACTTTTTTTTATATGTTACCTGTTGGACTTGAAACAATTTCTAGAAGAAACACATGTAAAATTATATATAAACATGAAACCCCGCGCGGGGCCGGGGGGGGGGGGGGGGGGGGGG
>JAUEJL010134017.1:0-11130 GCA_032274825.1 Drosophyllum lusitanicum | reverse complement strand
ATAAAATTTTGAAGATAAATTCCTTTTCTGAGCACACATGGATTCTGAAAGCAGAACACGATAAAAACGAAAATGCATTCGCGATGAACACAGAAATTGAAAGCCACAGGAAAGCATTCAATCGTAGCTTGATTCAACAGATTAGTGATGAAAATAAGATACCTGGGTCTCTCGATTGAAGGCTGCTGCACTCGGGAAACATGAGATACTTGTTGTCGAGATCATGGGAACCGAAAGTATCATCTTTAGTCGATCACTGGTCTCTCGATTAAAGGCTTCATTCGAAGGATTCCCTTGATCGAAGGCTGCGTTGAAGGGATTAGTTTATCGTGGGAACCTCTGCGTCGAATGGGATTAGGCTTATCGTAGGATTCTCAGATCTAGGTTAGATTTATTTAAATGTTTTTCAATTTAGGTTTAGATAATACAAGGGTAATACAATAATTTTATAAATAGTTATAAGGATTATTGATATTTAAATGATTTAATAAATATTAAAATAGATAATTGGACATAGATAAGGGTTTTAAAAGTTTAAGAGGATATATGAGTAATTTTTAATTTTAAAAGGATATATATAAGTAATTTATAAATTTTAGAAGGATATAGAAGAAATTCTCCCTTTTTTTAAAATCCCAGCATTTAAAATCCCTTCCTTTTTTTCCAAACAAACATAGCATTTCCCTGTATTTGAAATCCCATTCCCACGAAATCCTACGAAATACAGTGAACCAAACAGGCCTGAGGGCTATGGTTGGAAACAACGTGTAAATAAATAATTAGAAATTGGTAGTTGAAAAGTGTAACAAAAAGCTAGCATCATGAAAAGAAAGGTTTCCATCTCTTTATTGGTGATTGATTATGTTGTTACCTAATTAAATCGGTGTTACGTGTTCTCCTTCTTTATTTATTTTTCTGCAACAGAGTCCATTCATTATTCAACTCATCGCAACGCTTTGAACCAATTAGAACGTGATTTTTTTAGGCTGGCTCGAAAGAAGATAAAAGAACAAACAAATCGGTGTTTAATGGAGCAAGATTTTATCAAGTAAGGTTTCAGGTGGCTTGGAAATTAATAGCCTGAAAGCAAAGTACTTGCATGGCAAAATGCGTGTTAGGGGAATAGTTGCAAACTAATCGATGGCATTGGTGTCCCCTTTTGGAATTCTTTCTCAAAAATTATTGCAAATGAATCTTCTTGCAGTTGAAGTAAAAATTAATAAGGAAGTGGAGTCAAGTATCGGTAGAAGTTTTACGAGGGTGTGATCCGGTTGTTGAGATTGAAAGAGTCGGTTACGAGTAGGGGACTTTTGACGAGCTAAACAAGGCAGGTAACTTCCTGTCTAACTGCCAATTCGGTAACCTCTGGACCTCATCGTTAGATTTTGAAGTTGAAAGGATTTTTTCCAGTGAAATCTTTATCATAGTCCCGCTCCAAATGAATCAATTAATCAAAGATAGCACTTGCCGAGTTACTGCAAAAGGCATTTTTTATTCACGAAAAAACAAATGTAGCTCATTAAAAAATATCATACAACCAATTTGTTCTAAATTATGTATATATGTATATACAAATCTTCGGTTTTCAGATAATACAACTTCCAATACACGGTTGATGGGGTTACAAATAGAAGTGTGAAAGTAAGTTACTATTTGCAGTTTGGCACTTTTCACTATATAATTACACTACACAACATGCTAACTATAAGTTGGTCAAAATGCACCTTCAGAAGATCCAAATTCACGCTTTTTACCCGTTGAATCCAGTAACAAGTGAAGCCGATCGACGTGAATGACGCTCAATAAGCAACAACACTTTAGCAGCCTTCCTATGAAGATGCCCGTCCTCATGAATACTACCACCTGTTAACCGAACAAGAGGTATTCTAGCAGTTGAGCCATACCATTCAACCATTTCGGTCAACATAAAAACTTTCTCCAATACCTCTAAAGCCTCCACCTTTAAAGACTCTGAACCCCAATTCAACACCTCCAAAATAGGAACCACCGCCCCGCTCTCATGTAAAATGTGGGCCCCTCTGCGAGGGGACTCCTTTTCTACTAACGTCGAAAGTGTTTGGATTGCTTCATAAGTTGTGGCGTGCACTTCCCCGTGTAAAAGTTTGACGAGCTCGGGTAGTGCTTTCGCCTCCAAAAGACAAAAGGTATCACGCACACTGCATATACCGCCATGAGCCGGGCATAAGTTGACCTGAGTTTGACCAAAACAGGAGCACCATTGACTAGTGGTTGATGTCATGGTGAGTTCAGAACTCCTCATGGAGAGATCACCAATGAGCGCAGCGGCTCTTGCCTTGGCTGTAACCGAACCGTTTCTAAGAAATTCCACGAGTAAACCGTATGTACCAAGTTCAACTACTATTTTTTGAGCCTCGATATTGGTTGGATCCGTGAACCGAAAAAGCGCACTCAAAGCATTTTCTTTAGCTTCCATGTTTCCCGATTCTAATACGTCTATAATGGCTTTAAGTCCATCTAACTCGATTAACTTCCGTGTGAGTATGACTTCTGATTTTGGTAGGTTTGCTAATAAACCAACCGCTGCCTTCTGTACATCACTTTTGTTTGAGTTCTCAAGAAGACCAATAAACGCCTCTAATCTTCTTGGCTTCAGTAAAAACTCTGCTACTCCTTGTGGTTCATGATTGGAGAATAAAAACAGGAGGTTGATGGCAGCTTCACGTGTTTCACTATCTGAATGATCAAGAAAATTTAAAACAAGAGAAACACCACTAGCTGTAAGAACAGCGGTCTTCACGAGCCCAGATTCGGATTCACATATCTTGAACAGAGCACGTAAAACAGGCCTCAATATGTTATAAGGTATTCGAGAATTTTGAAGGAAACCTAATAAATTCTGGACCAAAGACTCGAGATTGAGCTGGATTCCATTCATGTCAACAAGATATTTGATCCCATCACCACTAGAAGAAAGCTTCTCAAGGATCTCTGAGCATTTAGCAAGAATTTTGACCCGTAAAGGGGAAGAACACATTAGGTCCACAATTAAGGGAACTGCACCAGCAGCTGCAAAGAGCCCTTTGTTCTCTGAAGTTGTTAAAAGTTTTACAAGCATAGATAATGATAATTCTTTTGCTTCAAGATCAGCAGATGCCATTTCAAGCAAAGGTGGAATCAGACCTAGCTCACATAGGAGCGTTGAATTGTGTTCTTCAAGCTCCAAATTAACAATTCTTCTGAGCAATGCCATATTTGTCGATTTTGGACCTTAGATAACATTCAGATCAATTATAAGAGTGAAAATTGTTTGGTTAGAGGCAAATTAGGAAACAAAAGAAAAAAAGAAAGAAAGAATATTGGGTGTTTGAATGAGCATTTTGAAAGTGTTTCCATTTGTTATAATATTCTACAATATTCACATAAGTTTCAGGAAATTACATTATTAGAAGCATAACTTTGCATGACCATTTATAAGCCATCTACATCATACCTCCCCGTACCCCATTCCGGTGGGACTGGATGTTGTTGAATTTTAATAAGATAAGGGTTGAAATGAGAGTGTTTGAACTCGTGTTTGTTGTTTGAAGTTATGATAATAAGATGATCTGATGTTTGAGGGTTTTGCAAATCTGAGAACATACGAAGTGGGATACCGCACCATTGCCGTGTGGTGCTGATCACGGTGGGAGTGAGAGGCGTGGTGCTATTTTTCATTTTTCATTTTTTTTTGTTCTTCAAGTTGTGATGAGTGTGTTGTTTGGTATGTGGGACCCAAAATTTGGTGTGGTGGGAGTGACCACACCATGTGATGTGTGGTGGCCGGTAGGATGTGAAGTGGGAGTGTGATGCTAATGTGGTGAGGTGTGGTGGGTGTGACCATTTCTGATGCCCTGATAAAGGAATAGTAGATTAAATGACCAAAAGGACATCAATGTGAAAAAGGAGAGATCTTTTGTTATATACTTGTATGCGAGCAAAAAGCTCTAAACTTGGGTAAAAGAAAGAAGTATGTATTATCACCAATAGTAATCAGAATCTGTTTATAAAAATATTAAAAACTGAGAAAAGTTTTCTAACCTTCAATAATCCGATCAACAAGAGGTCTGTACCATTCCTCTTTGGCAGCCATAATAATGTTTTCGTCATCAACATCAGCGAGTTTCTGCAAGATTTCATGTGCTTTCTCGGCTAACGCCGCCTCCGAGCCTTTTAGAATAGTAACAAGAATTGAAACTGAATTACATTGCTGAGAGAGTTCCTGGATACTATCCATGTTTTGGCCTGATTCCTCCATCACGAGTTCAGATACCAACTCTAATGCAGCTTTTGATAGACTTATTTCACACCCTAAGCATGGAACTATGTGACAAAACCCCTTATTCTCAACCAAGAGATCCTACAAAGTGAAGAAAAAGAAAAGTAAATACAAAACATTAGGTCAAGTAAAGGAGGTAAATCGCTTCCCTCAACATTCATTTTCATGTAATCAACTGTTTTTTTATCCCAACCATTAAAGTTTTAAAAGTTTCTTGTTAAGGTAATCTTGTAGGTTTACCGGCTTCTAGACACCGCATCAGAAAAAAACCAACATAGTCACAGTTACTGACATGACAGCTGTCATATCCTCTTTTGACCCTGTGAATAGTCCTTAAATCAAAATATTAAGAACTTCTATGGTTTTCTCTCCTTGAAAAAGTTGGTTACCTTTTTTTTTTATGCAATTAGTACTTTAAGGAACGAAAGAACATAGTGTGACCTTGTTTCTTGCATGTCCTTCAACGACATCCTTTAACGTAACCAACACTTCGGTTTTGACTTGCAGGTTACACAACTTTGGGAGGATGTTAATGAGCAATTCAGTGAGACCACCAATGGAAATCCAATCTTTGTTGATCGAATTCTCTTTAATAAGTTCCTGCATTTGAGAAAGGGCGTTTCTAACCGATGAATCGTTTTCTGATAGCAATTTACCTTTGCATGATTTAATTTTCATGCAGAAGTTGAGCTCTTTCCATTCTTGAATCGACTGTCTTAATTGAATATTTGATCTAAAAGACAAATCTTCAAGGGGTTCACCGGTAACGGGGTCGGTTTTTTCACCAGACCTAAACCATGCTTCAATAGCCACTCTTGAGTATGCAGTACCATTAGACAGACTAACAGGATCAACCATCACTGTTTTAGTAATACCACAAATGAAAGCTTTAAAAGGCGGAATAGATTCTGATTGTGAATCATGGCATTCAATTACCCGTAGGCGTTGCATATATTGATCCTTAAGATGCTCATAATCCCGAGCAGCATCTGCACGGGATAACAGCTCAATAATCTGCTCCAAGAAATAAACCTCAGCTCTTTCTTTTCGATTTTCTGCTTCTTCTTTCTCTCTTTTGAAGCTATCTAGTTCTTTCCTTATCTCAGATGGCTCAATCGCCACACCTACAGCTCGAGCTATGTCAATGATGATATCATTTGCAAAACCATGGTCAAGTTTTTGACTGGCGAGTCCCTGGTCTAACTTATCAAGGATTTGGAGCTGAGACTGAGAGGTGGCGAATTCAGCTCGTTGCATCTCGTTTTGTAAGCGGGTTACTTGATCAGATATCCCGGATAGGATTTCGGTGTTTGCAAGACATAAAGTATTTAATGACTTCCCGATATCACGTGTTACATCTTGTACCTCTTTAACGATGTGCCTGCATTTTACCAGCAAGTAGAAACGGCCTCGATTCTTGTACTTTTCCACAAGGGAATTTGCCTTTTTCACATCGGTCTCAAGGTTCTCGAGAGCTTTTTTTGCCACCGGTGATTCATCTAATTTTCCTAGCTCGAGTTCCTTTAGGACACGCACGATATTGAAAAGATGATCAGAGAGGATCTTGAAACTCTCTTTCTCAATAACTACATCCTTGGCGGCATGAGCCGTTTTGATGACCTGGTTTATAGCCAGCGCTAAAATTGTACCAATTGGTAGGATATCTGCCATCGCTGCTGTGCCCAAAAAAAACAAAAAAGATCTACAAATAGAAAATGATTTTGATAATCGAAGTAAGCGCCAACTAATTAGATTTAAGATGCTTAGGAGAAGCTAACGGCAAAGGTTTGAGAAGGATCAAATATGTTACAATTAGCTGATTTAAGAATTAAAGAGCGGCTAAGATCAACAAAGCCCATAGTAATAATGATACGTCGCCATGATCATGAATGATTACAGTAAAACCCCAAGCTAATGTGTACTGGATCTGGCGAATGATGATGGTTATGAGTGTCTATTTGAGTGTTGTCGAGCAGAGGTGGTAGTAGTAAGGAGGACACAATCGCCTATTTGTATATGAATATATGGATTCGATATAGATGTGGTGGCGGTGGTGGTTATGGGTGGCCACTGAGTAGTGGCTGTGCAGGGGAGTAGCTAGAGGGAAAGAAGACCTCTAGGCCTCAATCACATTATTAGGGGATCAATTTTGAAACATATTCAAACACTTTTCTACTTTGGCTCCTCAAGTTCAAGCTTTCACACTGTTAGTTTTGCCCATGGAATGAACGGAAATATATTTACAACAAACAACAGTAACTTCAAATGAAAATGGTTTATGGTTTGCTTTTGGTATAAGTAGGCGAAGTGACAACACACCCCTAAAATGTCCTTATTAGTGTTTTATAGTTTGAGGACGAAAATTAGTACAGGGATATAGATACATTTCAGCAACTAACTCCAAAAATGATCTTTTTTTTTTTGTTTCTAATAAGCTTGTATTACGTTTATTTATTACTGTTTTAAATGTTAAAACAAGCAAAATGTATATTATGTATCTAAAAGTGATGGAGGAAAATAAGAAAGAAAATCAAGATCAATTTTATGTTTGATGACGCGATGAGCACTAGCTTCCACATCACAAAGTAAAAATGTAGTACCTCATTATAATGTAATGCCAGCAACTAGCTCATAGCATACGCCTTAATAACAAGCGGTCGAGAAATCCTTGCCAATATATATCAAGAAACATGGGGGTGAAAAGAGCCATTTGTAAGGCAACAAGTAGGTTTCTTATTCAATTTTGCAAGAAAGCTTTATAAGTAAATGCAATGAGTAAAGATTTACATAATTTGGGACTCTTTGTCTGAAATCTAGAGAGCTTTTTCAGGACATGAAAACCTACAGGACCAGTTGTTTACAGGTTTATTCCGTGAGAAAAAATTTGAACAATCAAGCGAAAATATATCACAAAACATAGGAATATGACATCTGATTGACTAACAAAGAAAAGTAGAATATGATCAAATGACAAGAAAACAATGTCAAACGAATAGTTACAACCGACTATTCTATCATCGAACAGTTGGTGGGCATGAAACGGTGGCTAATAACATCAAAATTTCTCGCAATTATCAAAGAACTTATTAAGCAAAATGCAAATTCTTCGTTTGGTTAGAACTACAACCACAAATTCCAAGAAAAGCAAATCATAGACGTGGGTGTTGCAGAATTACCTGTAAACAGCTGAAGATATGCCAACGTCGGTTGTGAAAACCAGAAAGGCGATTAACGTTAAATATGAGGATGAAGGAAGGAAGGAAGACCGAGTTGACTTCCAAGTCAATAGACGTCGGTGAAGTTTTCATGGTCGTTTACGACTTCTTTTCTCACGAAATTTCTCATGAGATTAATAAACTGTCGTCTTTTCCTACGAGGACGAACGAAGGATGAGACGATCTCATCACGTTACGGTCAAGGTTCCCTCTTCCTATCTCACTCCAAGCAGGGTGGAAACGACCCGAAATAACTCCTAATTAATTACTCGGAAATATTCAAAATAGGCCTCGTTAAATCGAGTGAGTCAGACTCGAGCCACTCACTCGAGTAAACTATCGTGTCGAGCTACTCGAGACTTGATTAGAGTGTCTAGCTCGAGTAATTAAATGTTTCGCTCATAAAGCTTGTGACTCTTTGTGTTATTAACAACCTTACCCTCTTTAATATGTACGTTTACATATTATTATAAATTCAACCCGGGCGAATCTAGTCAAATTGAACTCATAAGTATCAAGTCAAGCTCGAAATTATCTAGAAGTAATACTAAAATTGATTTATTATTTTTATATTTAGTAATTAGTATTATTATTTAATATCATAGTTATGTAAATTGAGCATGAGCTTGAAGATAAAAGATCAATTGGGGATGACAAAACACCCTGTATCTAATGAGGACCTGTTTTCCGACCCTGATTTAACTGGGGAGGGGGAGGGGAACAGGGATTTTCCGAACATAGAAACGGGGATGGATACCCCTCGGTTCCTCGAACCCGTAGCCGACCCCGAACCTGCACATATTTTATATATACATACATACATATATATATATATATATATATATATATATATATATATTCGTACGAGAACCGCGAGAACTATTTCTGGTCAATCATTTAATTTCATGTCTTTTTTATTTATTTTAAAAAGGAAATTGTAGTATGAACATTTTTATATTACTCCCACTTTTTTAAAAGTAATATATCCATCAAACGAAAAGGTGTTGAATTACGAAAATTATACCAAAATAACGAGAAAATTGTGCTATCTAATTTAAGACCGATCTTGCTATATTTTGCCGGAAAAAAAATCCGCGTTTGCTGGGTTTTTTTTAACACAACTCTTGACATATGTACATGTTCATAATATGCACACTTGCATATCTACGTATGTACTGAAAAAGCTAGGTGAATCTGTGCATATGCACACATGCATACATTTGCATATCTATATCTACGCTAAAAAACTAGGTGAATCTGTGCATATGCACATATGCACATGTCGACCTGTACTGAAAAAAAACCCCAACAAATACAAAAAAATTCAAAAATATATAGTTAAATCGGTCTCAGATTAAAGAGCAAAACTTTGTCGTTAATTTGGTATATTTTTCATAATTTAACACTTTTCCGTGGGGTCTCCAGTGCTCGACCTTAACCCGCAGACAAGTTAAACATTTCTCCACATATTTCATCATATCTTGTTTCATCTCCGGCCACCAACAATCCATTCTTGGGTCTCGGTATATCTCTGTCGTTCCCGGGTGAATCAAAAACTTAGGCTTATGTGCTCCATCGAGTAATATCACGCAGACATCCGTCATCTTCGGTACCCAGATACGCCCATACCGTGTCAACAATCCGGGGCTATCTTTAGTCATGAGTGCTTTCTGACCCTTAATTCACTCCTGTTTCTGGTCTTCTTCCTTCAGAGCTTCTTGTTGAGCGGCTCGGATCGAGTCTAGCAAGGTCGTAATTATTGTTAAATCTCATACATTGTACCTTTAATGGTATGCCTAAAGAATCCGCCACTACATTGGCCTTTCCCGGGTGTTATAATCTCTCGCAGTCGTAGTCCTTTACTAAGTCAATCCATCTCTCTGTTCTTGTGATCCATGTAAAAGGTACACTTGACGCCATACAGATATTGCCTCCATATCTTTAATGCGAATACCACCGCTGCTAACTCCAAATCATGGGTCGGATAATTACACTTGTATGGTTTTAGTTGTCGGGAGGCATAAGTAATTACTTTACCTCGTTGCATTATTGTTCATCCAAGTCCCACATGTGACTCGTCGTAGTACACTACCATAACAATCCACTTCCTAGGGTGGGGTTAATACCGGTGTTTCACATAATTCTCCCTATAGTGTCTCGAACGCCTGTTGTTGCCAATTCACATATTGAAAATTTCGCGTATAACTTTTCTCACTTCAGTGTCTGTAATATTTCCTGCAAGTGCCCTTCGTGCTCCTCCTCCGTTTTTTTTTTGAATAAATCAAAATATCATCAATGAACACGATCAATAACTCGTTCAACATTGGTTGGCAACCCCTATTCATCAAATCCATAAATGCGGCTGGTACATTCGTCAACCCGAAAGGCATGACTACAAACTCAAAATGGCCATATCGCGTTCTAAAGCTGTTTTCTCGATATCTTCTTCCTTTACCTTCAATGGATAGTAACCCACTCTCAAGTTAATCTTCAAGAACCACATTGCCTTTTGTAGTTGATCAAATAAATTATCAATTTTGGGCAACGTATACCTGTTCTTGATTGTCATTTTGTTCAACTCACGGTAGTCTATACACATACGAAGTGTGTCATCCTACTTTTCCACAAATAAAATCAGTGCTCCATACCGCGAACTACTAGGTCAGGTAGACACTGCATTTCTTGTTCAACTCAGTGCTCCCTTCGCCCAGGAGTTCTCGCAACTGAGACATCAGCTCCTGCATTTCTGAGGATACTAACCTGTATAGAGTCCTTGTTATAGACACAGTACCTCGTACTAAGTTGATTAAAAACTCTACTTTCCTGTCAAAAAGTTCCCTGACAATTTCTCTAGGAACACTCCCGGGAATCCACATAGTTCTGGTACCTCTGAAGCACTTTTCTTTGTCCTTTCCATTCTAGTGTCTATCACGTGCGATAAAAATGTCGTACATCTCTCATGAAGATACTTAGTCACTTTTATCGCAGTACATAATGTTGTCTTCCCCCTTTCACGCATTTACCGTAGGTTAGAATTTCTCCCCCACTTGGGGTTTAAACCCACACAATTCATTGTTTACACAAGACGCTGGCTTGATGGCGACCCAGTCAGTCTACATCCTCCACTACTTGGAACTCCCGCATGTGAATCGGAATAAAATATGTAAGAAGTGTAGCATCACCTTCCTCTATTACATTGTTTTCTATATATATCGGATACATTTACGGCTTTTCATCCGTTATCTCCACCTGTAAAGGTGTTTCTAGTCTCACCGATACGTTACCGACGCCCGCAGTAACGTCCCGTTCTACTCTTGCCTCCTCCATCGTCATTTAGAAGTATAAACATATCGTAGTTCATATACATATTTTATACATTTATTTAGCATGCCCTTCTCACATCCAAGGTAGCCCTGCACGTACTAAGGCACACATACTCTACAGGCATACTACTGTCCTACAAGTACCCCTCGCCCGATTCACAAGATTTCTCACGATTCCGACAAGCTCCGACATGTATCATGTGCTTGTAATAATATGAGCCCTATATTATTCTAAACACATTACACATACCGAGTCTTGTCATTACCACTCGAAATCCCGATTCACAGGCTTAGG
>JAUEJL010134006.1:0-11130 GCA_032274825.1 Drosophyllum lusitanicum | reverse complement strand
TCTAAACCACATCTTCTCCTGAAGACATGAAATAAGACATAAGACATTTATGTCTTCGAAAACAAACGACACCTTAAACAAGGAATGAATTCATGTTTTTGATGGTGCAAGTTCGTCTCAAGGCTCTAACGGTGGTGGTGGAGATGACTAGTTCTTTGTATGATTTCACTTATTGCTATTATTTTATATTTTGTGATATAGTCAACTTTGGGCTAAGAGTGATTGTCGACGGTTTTCTACTTTACGACCTTGTCACGTGGCCTTTCAAAAGAGAAGTAAAAGAATAAATTGGGTCATGTGGGCCCGGAGAAAAGTAAAAGAAAAGGGAAAACAAGAAAAAACACTTGAAAAGGATCGAATTTTGGCCTCCAAACCATGATAAAAAATTACCAGTGCTTTAAGAATGCATGCTTTAACAAATGACACTCGCAGCCAAGACAACTAATAGCTGCACGCCTGCACGTCTGTTTGCTTATAACAGTTTTGAACTATGAACCAATTTCCTCACCCGAAGGCTAAGACAATCTTCGATCGTTCATATCATCTCCATCGGTATTATTTTCATATTCCCCTTCTTGATTCTCAGTTCCCTGCATTCTCGGACTTCTAGAATCCAAATCATCAGAGGTCCACACATGTCCTGATGAACGTGGAGTCACACATTTAGAACCTGTTGGTGATGTTCTCCGAGAATGATCTTTTGAAGGACCCAACCTCAAGTTTTGAAGGACTGCAAAAGATTCTCTCATGGCTGACATTGCTTCAAAGTACCTGGTACATGACACCAATGCCACATGGATTGGACGAAGCATCTCCTGCTCGTAAGTCATAACATCAACTGATCATCTTTAGAACATTTTTATACTTGATCCAAATTATGGAGTTAAAGACCTTTATTAGAAAAAGTGGCAATTTTGACCCGTTTGCCTATCAATTGGGTCAATTCAGGTCCCGTCAAATCAGTCCAACAGGTTGAAAATGGCATGATCTGTATTTATTTTTATAATCATTTTTGATAAACTAACTATATACAAAAAAGAAAGAAGGATTCTGAACAAAAAATGTTCTGAACCAGATTGGCCCGCTCTGATTTCACCAATGCAAAATTACCTGTTTTGTCCTGGACCCTCCTATTCCGCCACCATTAGAAGATTATGTAAACATACCCCCCACACAGATGGCGGTTCCTTGAAGTTTTGAGCCCAGTGGAGATCAGATATAGATGCTGTAAGAGTGCCATAGTCGCTAGCAGCACTCATCAATAATTCAGAGAATTCTTTCTGTTTATCCAAAGAAAAAGACCCGAAATGAAAATAAAATACGAGCATAAACTTTAAAAACAGTAACAGGAGAATGCAGATATATAGTTCTCTCCCACTTTTCTAACCTGGTATTCTGCTTCCACAGGAATGGATTCTAAAGGGAATGGCTGTTGAAGACGGGCTATTATGCGATCCTACATATAAATTCATAGTCAAGCACTCAAGCATGTTTGCTAAAATAACTATAAAAAGAGCCGAATGACACATTAGTCTCTGTAATGATAACATTTAAGTCCTGGGAGAAAACAAAATTGGCGACACATAACAAAATTACCTTATTTTGGATGACACCTTTCAAGATAGTAGTGATCCTTGCTAACATTTCTATCTTTTTCTCCATTTCACTCACATGCGTCAAGTGCGCGACTTTCATATCTTCCTGAAAGTATAGAAAGCCAATATTCTTGATAAGAACTCTTTAAGTATTAACTAGCTTTTTAGAGTATGAAGTCATGCTGCAAGAATAGAAGTGTGACTACTTTACCTTCCGACCTTCAAATTCCACATGCAAATCTGCAACTTTTCTTTGTACCATGGTTAGTTCACGTAACAATCTTACTAAATCATCACCATTCTGCAAGTCTTCCTAATTAAAAAACCAAATTTCTTAAAGACATTGCACGCATACTTATGTACGTGAACCCTAAAACCGGCAAATCAACTAAACCTGCGATGGAGGAGGGCGAAACCGAGAGTAACCGAGGTCGGCAGCCATAGCGAGGGCATTGGACATTCCACCGAGTTGTCTCGGAGGTTTTCTTTCCACCCAACTGTCGCTTCCCTGAATCGACGCCATTAACTAATAATTGGACGAAGTATTATTTTGCAAGATCAAATAAACACTCGATTCTGTGATTTTGGTATATGTTGGTTTCTTTCGCCGGGCCCGGAAATCGGAAATTGTGGAACGAGCAGGTGTTTGGTGATCGGCATTGAAGCTGGACCGAAGAAACCAACGGTCTCTCATTTATTTGTATACTGCACTTCTAGTCCTCGGTTTTTGGCAGAACAGCCGTTGAATCCTCTTGATTCACCATCCTCTTTGGGTGCGTTTGACTTGAAGTTAAAATTTTGGAGAGCCGAAACTTTTGATATTTGAAATAAGTTAATGTTAAAAACAAAAACTTTATTTGGATGGGTTTTAAACTTTTTTTTGTATAAATAAAATAATTTGATTAGTTTTAAAAGAGAGTGTGCTTTTTGAGTAAGGGTAACATGGACTAAATCACAAATTACAAAGAGCAAAAATGTAATTAACTCTAGTTTTTAATCTAGTAAAAATGCTGGTTTATCAAAGTGATAAAAGTGTAGGGAGCCATTGCTTCGAGAACGAGTCTCATGCAAATAATACATCCATGATCCATCCCTCCCGATCGGAGGGAGATTCAAAATTATCCTTTTACCCATCTCTAACGAACTCCCGGTCTTCATGTATTTCTATGAAATGACCCTCGACTCCTGTTCATTTCGTACACTTCACTCGTCCCACCGACTGTAATACTTTCCGGCAACGATCGTTCATCATGTCTGACGCCAACGGTGATGCGAAACCAGGCCGCTCCGCCTCTGTCTATAGTGAGGTCCAGACTAGCCGCCTCAAGGTCTCCCTTCCTCTCCCCTCCGTACTCAAATCATCATTTGATGTTGTCGATGGCCCTAAGAGCTCTGCCGCTGGCAATCCAGGTTATTGTTCTTCACACTCACATTCGTTCAGTTTTGCTTTGTTCTAGAGACGATTTGTTCTATTCGCGTGATTTAGTATGATGTTGATACATAGGCAGATGTAGAATTAGTTCGCATTTTTCATTCGCGCTGATAGACAAACACTTCACATTTTTTACGCAAAACGGACAGTGGAATGACTTTTTATTCAAGGGATAGAAACCTGCGTTTTAGATTTATGGACAATGCAGAGAATTTTCTAGATCAGCATAGCAGGCATAATACCAGCATTTCAGATATTAGTTACACTTGTCACGATAGTGTTAACAAATCATTGATATGTGTGCCTGTATAAACTATTAGTTCTAATTGATATTTACAATTGATTAGGGGACCTAAAAACGCATGGTGAAATTAGTTCAATTTGTAATTTATGTTCATATCACAGATTCTACAAAATTATTACCTGCACTAAATAGTCTAAAATCTTCATATCATAGTTATGTTCTCATCGTCATATATTTAAAGACACCTCATTATGCTACCGATTTCACTTTATGCACTTCCTATAATTGCTATGCTTGGATTGTACCAATGTAGACGAAATTGCGAAGCTCTTCCCAAAGCTGTTCGGGCAGCCTTCAGCATCCTTGAAGACTGGAGGCTCATTGCCAGAGAAGAGTCTAAAAATTGGTGTTGTTCTATCTGGAGGACAGGCTCCTGGTGGACACAATGTGATTTCTGGAATTTTTGGTGAGTTCATTGGATTGCATATGTGTATTAACTTATGGGTTTGTGAGATAAATTTTATTCTAATCATTGATAACGTTATGACAACTATTCTGTGGTTTTGGCTGGACTACAGATTATTTACAGAACCGAACCCAAGGTAGCACGATGTATGGGTTTAAAGGTGGGCCTGCAGGAGTTATGAAGTGTAAATATGTTAAGTTGACCGATGAATTCGTCTATCCTTACAGAAATCAGGTGATGTTTTAATTAATTTGGCTATCACATAGTACTAACTTCTATGTTATATTTAGTTGTTTATCTTTTATTCAGTAACTACATTCTGAATATTCTTTTAAGCTATAGGCTGTGAATGACATGCTTATACCTCAAATTTGGGCTTAGATCGTTTGCAATTGTTGTAAATTATAGGGTGGCTTTGATATGATCTGCAGTGGAAGGGACAAGATTGAAACACCTGAGCAGGTTTTACTTTCAGTTTGTGATGCCTTGATTAAAACCTTAGGTGTATTAAATCACGAGGTTGCATTTTCTTGCAGTTTCAAGAAGCCCAGGAAACAGTCAAGAAGCTTGATTTGGACGGACTTGTAGTCATTGGTGGGGATGACTCTAATACAAATGCTTGCTTGCTAGCAGAAAACTTTAGGTCTGTCATCTTATGTCTTTGTAATTGAGTTACATCTTTGTAAATAATCAAATACATTTTCATAAAAATATATTTGGTGTTTGAACTTGTTAAAGGGCTAACGACTTGACAACCCGGGTTATTGGATGCCCAAAGACCATTGACGGTGACTTGAAGTGCAAAGAAGTTCCAACAAGTTTTGGGTTTGACACTGCATGTAAGGTAATTTATACCACTCACAAGAGGAAGTCAACACCTAGATCAAATTTCTCCCTACTAGATTGCATCAAAGCTGGTTGCTGCAATGTTAATTTATGCCATACTTTCATCTAAAATTTTATGTATGAGATGCAGATTTATTCAGAAATGATAGGAAATTTGATGGTGGATGCACGTTCCACTGGAAAATATTATCACTGTAAGTGTGCATGTTTCTTCCGTTCTAGTTTGTTTAAGACTTTAAGCCGATAAAGTCATGCACACTTTTTATTTGAGATTATAACCGGAAATTACTGGTTGCGATATCATCACCTAGCCAACAACCAACATTTCATCTCCATCTTCTCCCTTGCCAGTTAGATGCTACGAAGAGTATGACTGTGTGAGCATGTGACTTCTTTTTGTTCTGATTGAGTTTATATTCAATAAAAATGTACTGATCTGGTAAATTATCCCACTTATTATCATTATTCAAAAATATTCTTTTAAGCATTCTTTTTGTTCATTGATATATCATACCTAGTAGTACTATTCTTCACACACAAATCAACTACTTAATACAGATATTGATCTTGAATAACTACTTAAGATATATATCAAAGAGGTATATACTATCCAGGTCACTTGTTTATGCTTATCATATTTGGATATTTATTTCATAGTTCACACTTTTCTTTCTTAATTCACGATAGCTACCTGATTCTCTGCAATCTTGCTCCAAATTGTAAATAACTCATGTATCTTTCTTTTTCCTTTCATAACTTTAACTGCAGTTGTAAGGTTAATGGGCCGTGCTGCATCACACATAACACTAGAATGTGCTTTGCAGACTCACCCAAACATAACAATCATTGGGGAAGAGGTATCCCTTTATCCTTGGTCCTTTTTTATCTGCATACATGGTTGAAAGTTCATCCAATAATTTATTTGTTTTGTTGCAGGTTTCTACCCAAAAGCAGACACTGAAGGGTGTGACAGATTATATAACAAATATAATCTGCAAACGTGCAGATGCTGGTTACAATTACGGTATTATCCTCATACCAGAAGGCCTGATTGATTTCATCCCAGAGGTATATATCTAAACTAAGCAACAAACCTCCTCCACTCTATCCATAGAGCAAGCGAAATAGTCTAATCTTGATCCTCGTTTCTCATTTAGTGTTGTTATTGCTCATTACGATCTGCAGGTGCAACAACTTATTTCAGAGCTTAATGAAATTTTAGCCCATGATGTTGTTGATCAAGAAGGAGCATGGAAGAAGAAACTTAGGAGCCAGTCCCATGAGCTCTTTGAGATACTACCAAAAGCAATTCAGGAACAATTGCTACTAGAAAGAGATCCGCATGGAAATGTACAGGTAGTTATTGTGATTGAATTTGCAAAATATGTCAATTAGAGAATAGAATTTTGCATTCTGCCTTCTTTTTCAAGTTTGATTAATTTTGTTTCTATTTTCGACTGCATGCATATAGGTTGCCAAAATAGAAACAGAAAAGATGCTTATTCAGATGGTGGAAGCTGAACTAGAGAACAGGAAAAAGGAGGGTAAATATAAGAAGGATTTCAAAGGGCAGCCACACTTTTTTGGGTATGTACTATGCTTTTTTATCCTAATGAGTTTTATTTGATCTGTATATAAACTAGAGGTGGCAAGATGATGGGTTGGGTGATGGGTCACAATAGATTTGCCGATGTGGGTTGAAATTATTTTTGCTATGAAGGTTGGCTTGACCCATAAACTTTTATGTCCTTCTCTATCTGCTTATAATAATTAATGCATTAAATATATAGTTAGAAGAGCAAATTTATTGCAATAAGAATTTGACCTCTTGAATTAAATGATCTAGGAGGTTGTATGTATTAGAAATAGACTTTAGACGACTTTCGCCTCGTTTAACCCTATCCTCTTTTACATAAATCTATTGATTTGATCCATTTGACATACTTGAGATAAAACCCAACAAAATGGACCCATTTTAGAAGTAGACGGATCAAAACTACAATCTCTCTAGTAGAAATTAAAAACAAACGGCTGGTCATTTTATTTAATGTCACTCGTTTCATCTCTCCTGAAAAACAGTCTCTTTATACAGTTATGAAGGTAGATGTGGTTTGCCTTCCAATTTTGACTCAAACTACTGCTATGCTTTGGGTTATGGTGCTGCAGCTCTGCTTCATTCTGGGAAGACAGGACTGATTTCCTCGGTTGGCTTTTAACTCTTTATTTGCTTACTTCCGTACATGATTTATATTCCACAAGTTACTTCGCAACAACATATGCTTCCTAAATGTCACTTCCTTATAGATAAGTACTAACATTCATGTGTCAATCTTACTACTTTTTGCATGGTTATGTTATCAAAATCAGGTGGGAAATTTGGGAGCTCCAGTTGAAGATTGGACAGTAGGTGGGACGGCCTTGACATCTTTAATGGACGTGGAGAGACGACATGGTTTCTATTTTTCCCCTTTGCTTCCTCATGTTTCAAGATACATGATGTTTGTTCCCTATTTAAATGTGTTATAAGATAATGGAATATTCATATAGCTCTCTTAAGGTTTTGTGATGGTTTCCATACCAAGCATTTTATAAAAGCATCATATTACACTATTACCTTCTCTTCTACAAGTTTTCAAGGTAGAATTAAGTTTATATTTTACATATTGGGTCTTTGTTGAAAATTGCATTATTTCCTTATTTCTGGCAAGTTTTTTTTAACGTATAATCACCTATCTGCTCATTCTTGACAAATAGTTAAAGGATTGCTTATGTGTTTGATCAAATTGGTGGAAACCCTCTGAATTAATAGATGAATCATTCAAGAAATTCCAGTTCCGTAGTTTTCATTTGCTTTACAATGCAACTCTGTATCTCAAATTAGAGTTGTCAACCTTTGTGCAGGAAAGTTTAAGCCCGTGATTAAGAAAGCAATGGTGGAACTTGAAGGTAGTAACTCTTCATTATTTAATCTGTTAGTAGAATGACTAGTTGAAAATAAACGTGCACCAGTATTCTGGTGCATCGAAGCATTTGTATAATATCTACACATTTCTGCTATATCAGGTGCTCCTTTCAAAAAATTTGCATCTATGCGTGACGACTGGTCTCTGAAGAACCGCTACGTTAATCCAGGTACATTCATCAAACTTAGATCATGGTATAAAAATGGCAAAATGGGCAAGTTGATGGTCAAATAATGTGTCAAAATAGATACTTTTTTACCGATGCAAAACGGGTTCCATTGTCACACTTTTTTTTCAAATATTTAATTTTTGTAAATGATTGGTGTGTCAAATTTTATAATAAAACTTCTTATATTTCAATGATAATTCCTGAATAAAAAGATTTTATGAGGTTTTGTGCATTAAAAATACACTATGGGTGCTTTCAACCCATGGACTTGTTCTACCAATTTGACCTGCTTTATTTTTATCATAAGTTATTTGATTTTATCTATTTAACCCTTTACATATACAACTTAACCCAAAGTTACCCATTTTAAATAACGTGACTGAAATTGTCACTCTAGTATTACTCATTCGGATGGGGTAGCAGTTTGTCTTGTTATCTCATAGATCAAAGCCGCCCTAAGCCACATCTATGATCTTCTTGGGTCAAATGAATAATTTTCACCTATGGTTTCTTAAAACTTTGTGAGTACGTCAAATGTTTGAGAAAAATCATATTGCAATAAACTTGCCATCAAAAGTCATCTTTCAACACTAATTATTTGCTCTTAAACCCATCATCATGATTGCATGATGCCGATTAAGAGTAGCAAGATATGCGAGTTGGGTAATGTAACAAAATAGATCATTTTCTACTATGGACCACAAACATCTTTTGACCATTTTAAAAAAAATATAAATAATTAATGTGTTAATTATGATTCCAAAAAATTTTCTTACAATAATTAAAAAACCTTTAAATAAAGTGATGCAGGATGTATGCATAATATAACAATAAGATCTAGTTGACTTTTAATCTAGTTTACTCATTTCATTTTTAGCTACAAGTAAATTTGACCCGTTTGAGTTGAACACAATTCAAGTTGCCTCATTTATAAGTAAATTAGTTAAAAACGACCTCTTTAATGCTGATGTTTAATTTACGTGTACTATTTTTCAGGCCCTGTTCAGTTTGTTGGTCCAACTTCTGATGTTATCAACCACACACTAAGGTTGGAACTTGGATCCCAAGCGTAGGTGTCTAAATGGATTCTCAATTCATACCAATAACTTACATTTACGACATGCCATTTTTTTGGTAAAAACAATCAAAACAATAATCGATCTTAGGTATAGTTGCTGAAAATAACACACAACATGTGATTTTCAAGCTTTTCGTGAACTTCAAGCATGGCTTCTTTTTTTAAGTAACTGATATGATCCTAATCATCCAAACATGTAGACAACAATAGCCATATTTTACTCCATGATTCTTTAAGCGGTTTGTCATAGATTTACAAAGGAAGGTAGTTGTATTGATCCAAAAACTCCGCAAACATTTGAGGAAAGATCGATGTCCTAGGGTTATTAAACAACATATACTATATTGATATTTATCGTATGATTTTGTGTTATGTTCTTACTTAAGTGTGCGACCTTTTAGGGTTTTGTGATGTTTAATTTAATGTTAACATGTTATCACTTATCTCTATGCATACAATTCGACAAGTTAACAATTCTTATGAATATATAAAATGAAAACACAAAAAGCAAATTATGCGGAAACTATACCAAGTAAAAGGGAGGGTGTTCCCTGTTCATATTACACGGGGTGTGCCAAACAATTGACTCAGATGCACGTGGCTTAACCGGTAAACTCGTAGCCGTTTCGTGCACAGATGTACGTGTGTGTTGATGTGTGTTCTTCGGTGTGTGTATGTTTGTGTGTCAAATATGGGTGTATTTGTTTATCTGTATATGTAGTGCTTGTTCATATGCGTGTGTATGTATGTGTTTGTTTCTATTAAATCTTGGCGTGTTCTGGATATATGAATGCTTGTGGTTTGATTCGTAAATATGGATTAGAATTTAGGTTGAATGTTGGTGGCTAACGCGGAGAGGTAGCGGTTGACTTTGGTTTTTATGAATACCTTATGAGCATTTAGATATATATCCTTATGAACATTTACACAAACATTATTAACTAATTCAAATTGATAATTTAAACAAATAAATAACTGTTAAAAACGAATTGTACTAATTAATTAAGAGATAATGCATATGGAATTGGCTCAATTTCTAATGATCGAACTACAAAAAATTAAAAAAAAGAGACACAACTAGTTACATCATTATGTAATTTTTCAATAACAATTTGGTTAGTTTATGAAAAAACGTTGTAATTCTTATATATGAACATGTTGAAAAAACATGTTGTAATATATATATTGAAATAAATGATTTCTACGTCCTAAAAACTTGTTATTAACATCATTCCAATTAGGGCTGTAAACGCACAGAACGTTCATGAACCGTTCGTGAAATTGTTCGGTGGGAAGTTCGTTTATGTTTGTTTAATAAACGAACGAACATGAACAAGACTTTCCGTTCGTTTAATTACACAAACGAACATGAACAAGACTTTCCGTTCGTTTAATTAAACAAACGAATACGAACAGACCTCGTGTTCGTTCATTAATGTTCGTGAACGTTCGGTTATCCGTTTGTTTATGTTCGTTTATATTTTTTATATATATTTATATTTTATATGTGTGTGTTTATATATAGTGCTTATTTGTGTTTTATAATGTTGGATTTGTATTATAGCGTGTGTTTTCCTTTGTTTACGTTTGTTTATCATTTAAATGAAAGAACAAAAATGTACACGAATTAACCAATCTCTTAAACAATAGAACACAAATGATCGTTCGTGTTCATTTATTTGTGCGGCTAAAATTAAACGAACGAACAAGATCACATAAATCCGTTCGTGTTCATTTATTTATTCGGTTAAACTTAAACGAACGAAAACGAACGAACACGATCAAACCCCATTCATATTTGTTCGGTTTGTTTACACTTTACAGCCCTAATTCCAATGTGTGGTTTAAATAAGTAAAGGAGGGTTTTTTTTTTGTAAAATAATGAAATGAATGCTTGCTAATGATGTGTTTAATTACCTATCATATCATGTGTAATTATTTAATTAAAAATATTATACGTATAATTTTGACATGTGATATGATATGAGAGGCATGATGTTATGTACGTACGCTAATAAGTAACAATTAATTTGCATTGGATCAGCATGGGACAAAATTACCCCTCTGCAAAGTTCAAACATTAATTATAAAATAAGGCTCAATAATTATGTCTAAGCAAGCAAGAAATAATAATAGAGTTGGGTTATTTCGTAAATTAAAAGAGGGTGAAATTAATTAAACCACTACTTAAAAGCGATTTATAAATTCAAATAAAATATAACATTTTCATGTTCATGATAATCATCAACGTACGTGAATCGTATTGCATTATTCTTTTTCTCAGTATATATATATATATATATATATATATATATATAGAGAGAGAGAGAGAGAGAG
>JAUEJL010133995.1:0-11131 GCA_032274825.1 Drosophyllum lusitanicum | reverse complement strand
TATTACTATTTACTATATTAGTGTACTAAGTTTTATACAATGCTTTTAATTAATGTTTTATGATTTTAATTTTATATTTATATATATATATATATATATATATATTACATAATATTAAAAACCGCTATCCCACCGATATCCCACCGCGATAACTGCTATCCCAAATCAAGGACTTTGATCGCTATTTGATTTCCCACCGCGATAACTGCACATTTAAGTAGTGCCACTTGCAACTACCATACCTACCATCATTTTCCAAACTTTTATTTCAAATATATGTTTGATATTTGCAGATAGATAAGGAGGGTGCTGCAGATCGAGTGATGCAAGTTATGCAGGAGCTTTCTTCAAATGGTTGCCAGCCAGAAGATTGGGGTGGTGATGTACCTATGGTTCAGGTGGCACCAGAATAAGCCCTTATTTTTTTCATTATAATCTTAATATTTTTTGCAAGATTCTTATTATTGGTCATGTTTCAGATCAGTGCTCTTACAGGCAAGAATGTGGATGATTTATTGGAAACCACCATGCTTGTTGCAGAGGTAAACTTATCTATCACATGTACCATCTTGTAGCTCATATGATTTGCAAAAAATTAGTATGCCAGGCATGATTACAAGAATTATATTAATACAATTTTGTTGAACTAATGATCTAGGATGTTTTATGCATTAAAGATACACTTTGGGTGGTTTTGGCCTATTTTGCCCATTTTCTTTGTAGTTAGTTTTTTCACTTGTTTGGTCCTTTATACATAAAACATAACCCAAATGAACCCATTCTTAAGAATGGGTTGAGATTGCCACCTTTGGCTTGGCGGTATACCTCCCTTTCTACCCAGCGGGTCCAACATGGCTTAGGAACCCGAAGGAAGAACACCACTCCCCCCTTTTTTGTTACCCACTGAAAGCACCCTTCACAGATACCCCACCCCGATGGAAGCCTCTCGCTCACACTCTTTCTCACTTTCTCCTCACACACATTATTTAATATTAAGAAAAACTGGATAAAGGGAAATGGTTAGAGAGGAGGTATTTCTTATAAGAAAGATGGAAGGGGGAGTGATGTGGTGCTGAAGTAGCAAGAAAGATGGGAAGAGGGAAAGATGGGTATACCGCATGGTCTAAAGCCATTAGTTGATGTACTTTTAATTCTGTTATGTGGGTCAAATTTTATTCAACATGGCTTTTTTCAGAGATCTAAAGTAGTTACAAACCTTGAGCAATATACAACTTTCATTGCATGCGATACAATTCTATAAATCAGTATTATCTGTTGTTGCTCCAGAAAAGGGATGTAACTTTAGTTATGTTCATCTATGTATATTCTGATTTTCTCCATGGTGTTCCGTTTTCTTGATATTAGCTGCAAGAATTGAAGGCTAATCCTGATAGAAATGCAAAGGGTACCGTTATTGAGGCAGGTCTTGATAAAGCAAAAGGACCAGTAGCTACTTTTATCGTGCAGAATGGCACACTTAAAAAAGGGGATGTAGTAGTCTGTGGTGAAGCCTTTGGAAAGGTTGGTAAAACATGAAATAATCAACGAAAACCAAGATTTTATAACATTTGGTGATATTAAAATCAAATTCATCTTATTTGATGGGTCAATAACTTACCTTTCTTGGACATTGGCAGGTCCGAGCTTTATTTGATGATGGTGGAAAGCGAGTTGATAATGCTGGGCCATCAATACCAGTGCAGGTGGAATTTTGCAATAACTACTTGTTTATTGTCCATTATGACCCATATAAAATGACTTGTTTTGCAAGCGGACTCGTTTGACCAGTACACAAAATGGATACTTTGCAGGTGATAGGATTAAACAATGTACCATTTGCTGGTGACGAATTTGAGGTGGTCGACTCCCTTGATATTGCACGGGAGAGGGCAGAGGAACGTGCAATTTCCTTAAGGGATGAACGTATATTGGCCAAGGCTGGAGATGGTAAAATTACTCTTTCGTCGTTTGCTTCTGCCGTTACAATGGGCAAGAATACTGGATTAGATTTGCATCAGTTGAACATTATATTGAAGGTCGACCTTCAGGTATGCACATCTACTTGCAAATACCATATGAGATTTTATTTGTTATTATGCTCTAAAAAGAACTTGTTTAAACTCTGATAATCATGATTAGGGATCAATTGAAGCCGTGAAACAAGCCCTACAGAAGCTACCGCAAGATAATGTAACTTTGAAATTCATTTTACAAGGAACTGGTGATGTGAGCTCTAGTGATATTGATCTTGCAGTTGCGAGTAAAGCTATTATTTTTGGGTTTAATGTGAAAGCACCCGGTTCTGTTAAAAGCTCTGCTGACAATAAGGGTGTTGAGATACGGCTGTATAAAGTTATATACGATCTTCTTGACGATGTGAGGGCTGCAATGGAGGGACTCCTAGACCCTGTTGAGGTATGTTCAAATTCTGTAGTGATGTAAATGGGCGAGTCAGGGTAACGGATTAAAACGGCTCCGGCTGTCGCAAAAACACCTTTTTTAGCTTCTTTTTTTTATAACTTTTACATACAATTTAATGTTCTAGGCGTGAATGAGAAAGTTATATTATTACAATGATAATTAATACTTAAAAGAAACCAATTTTAGGAGGTTTTGTGCATTTTGAATGCCTTTTGGGTCTGTTTGACTTGCCTAGCCATTAACCCGCTTCCATGTGATCAATTTCTGTGTTTTGTCTGTTTACCCATAATGGGTCGAAATTGTGACCTCTATTTACACTTTGGGTGGGTGGGCTAACGGGTCAAATGGGATGCTTTCAGCCGTTTAGGACGTGTCAAAATGGGTCGGGCCATCCCACGAACACCTTTCTATTTTTTTTCTTAAAATTTTCTAAAAATTAATATTTAAAATATGATTAAGCAAACTATATTATTACAATTGTAATCTAATATTTGAAATAAAATAATTTAGGAAGTTTTATGCATTATAACTACCACTTTGGGTGACTTTTGATGTGTCTGACATACCTTATGGGTCGAAATTTTACCCCTCTAGTTACGACTATAGCCTTATAAGGTTATCATGGATCTAATTTTCGTGATATGTTGAATGATTTTTGTACTTGTAAGAAAAACTCTTGTATCTTGCAGGATCAAGTGCCAATTGGTTCAGCTGATGTTCGTGCTGTTTTTCCAAGTGGTAGTGGACGTATTGCTGGATGCATGGTGACTGAGGGACAAGTAACAAAAGATTGTGGAGTTCGGGTTCAGAGAAAAGGCAAGACAATATTTGTTGGTGTTCTTGATTCTTTGAGACGGATCAAGGAGGATGTCAAAGAGGTATGGCAATCTGCACGGGTCGCTCAGGGTTGGATGTCGGGCCGGCTTGGGCCGACCCGTAACACTTTCTTATTTGTTTTTGGAGTTTTATGTATAACTAATTAATGTGTCAAACATATGAATTCACTTCTTGAACAGGTGAAAGCGGGACTTGAATGTGGAATCGGAGTTGACGATTTCAATGAATGGGAGGAAGGCGATGTAATTGAAGCCTTCAATTCTGTTCAAAAAAGACGAACACTCGAAGAAGCATCAAGTACCATGACAGCAGCATTTAAAGAAGCTGGAATCGAGAAATAATTAATAGCAATAATACATAAATCCCGATGTTCATCCTATGATTCTTTTGCTATGACAAAAGTCCCATACAAGATTCTCGCAACCCGACATTTTAGCATCGACCATATAAACAACTTCTCCTGGCTCCACGGTTTGTCTATTATCCTTGTACGCCACTACTTTGTACATAGAAATAGAATTCGAGCTTGTAAAGAGGGACAAAAATTGAAAATTCACATAGTTAAAAAGCTCGATTTTGAAAGTTTGGTAGCAAGAAAATCAGGATGGGGCGGAAGTTGTAGGGTAAAGACGGTTTTGATAGCTGAAAGTTGATACATTGTGTTGATGGATCAAATGTTTTGGTCTTTCTTGTATTGATGTCTTTTGTCACAAGGATGGATGTTGAAACCTTATTCTTTGCTAGTGAATACATTTATAATTTTGGTATAAAATATGGGTTTTGATAAGAGTGCGACTTTCAACCGTCGGATTGTTTTGTTTGGATAAAGTGAGAATTTTATAACTGCAAAATGCTTAACCAACCATTCCATTTTTGTAAAAAGCAGTTCATTATCTTTTAACCATAAGTTGGGGTGTTTGGTTGGGGGAACTGGATTTGGAGAGTCCTTCCTTGTATATAATTTGTTTGGTTCACAACTTCACATAGAATTGATTTCACAACTCCTGTGAATTCCCAAATTCATTCCAAAAGTGAGAGGAACTCACAAATCCTTTATAAATTACAAATTAACCATTTTTCATCTCCACCATCTCTGCTCACCGTTCATCATCGTTCTATCTTTGCCGACCATCTCTGTCGGTGGTGTAAAAGCGATCATGGTTGACCATCTTTGACGGTGGTGCGCCACCGTCGACTATCGTTCTATCTTTACTACTTTACATAGTAAAAAAACCCACCTGCATAGAGAAAAAATACTTCAGAAATATCATTTTCTAATTCAATATATTTGTCTTGTATAAATTCTTTAATTTCATTCTCATCATACTTCAATTTTTTCGAAATCATGTTGATTCTGAAATTTCATCAGGTACAGATGACTTTTACAGTTGAAGTATTTATCTGATCTATACAACTTTATATACGAATATTTACCATTACTAGAGTAATATAGAATGCTTGCCTTATGTCCATGGCTAGAGTAATAGAGAATAGTTTTTATGTTCATGCTTGTTTTATGATCAAATTTGGCTCTTTTTTGGTACATTGAATTGTTGGTTTATGATCAATTTTTTCGCTCCTTTTTAGTAGATAAATTGTGTTACAATATTTTGCTATCAGGGTGTCAACTTGTAATAGTGTAGCATATAATAGAGCTTCACAAAAGGCAATAAGACCATTTGTAGTAGTGATAACGAGCACCCTATGATGAGCTAAAATTTGTGTGTTTTGATGACAAACCACTAGGGGTGTTTAGTCATCAGCTCGTTGTTTGGCTCGTAATTTCGTTGATGAGCTCATTAACCATTTCTTTTTTTAATTTTTTTTTTCAACCAATGAAATTATTTCAAAGTAATATTATGTGGGTCCAGTAATGATAGTGATAGTGATGTAGAGGTTGGTCATGACATTCATTACTAGAGCTGTTTAATAATAAGATAGTCATAGGCTGGAATTCCTGGAAAAGCTGATGTGGTAGTAAATCATGACAGTCATGCATGTCATGACTATGGATGGTCCAAAGTTACATGTGAAATACAACTTAATGAATTCGAGAGTGTAAAAGAAATCGGTAAAACTAAAACACCAGAAGTTATGATCAATGTTTTGGTACATTGAATTGTTGGTTTATGATCAATTTTTTCGCCCCTTTTTAGTAGATAAATTGTGTTAGGGGTGAGCATGGTTCGGTTTGATTCGGTTTTGGCATAAAGTTGAAACCAAACCAAAAATTCCGGTTTTTGAAAAACCAAAACCAAAACCGTTCGGTTTTCGGTTTTGAAGTCGGTTTTTGGTTCGGTTTTATAGCCTTTTCGTTTTAACCATCAAGATTTGAAGTCATACAACCATCATTGTAAAGCTATGAAATTAAACGGGATTGAAGCTATATTAAAAACATTAAGATGTGTGCCACCTAATTTAAGCTATATATATTGCAATTGATACAAGCAAAATGTCTGTCATATGTTTAAACTTTAAAGCCAAAGTTGAAACAAATCAAAAATCAAAACAAATAGAAAAATTACATATTAGCAAAACTGAAAACTGAGATGAACAACCAATTCCAGATGAACTGCATACAACTCAAAAAATTAGAATCTGAAAATCGAGATAAACAACTAGAAATAGGTTTCTATATTAAATTAAAATGGATAAAATCGAGAAGAAATGAACTCATCGACTAGAAATGAAGTGTTGTAGGTGAACTCAATCGAGTAATCCGACGACCAAACAAAGCTGCAACTGCTAAAGAGATCTGAATCAGTGTGAGACCTCTTTGGTGGAACTCTAATGTAAATGGGAGGCGGCCATATAAATGGGAAAGTCATAGGGTATTTGATTTTTTGGATAGCATGTATATTTACAATATTGCCCCTTGGAACGGTTCGGTTCGATTTTTTTGGTTTTTGAAATTGTAAAAACCAAAAAAGTCGGTTTTTGAAATTTTAAAAACCAAAACCGTTGGTTGCTGTATTGGTTCGGTTTTTGGTTTGGTTTCGATTTTTTCTGCTCACCAAAAAGCAATAAGACCATTTGTAGTGGTGATAACGAGCACCCTATAACGAGTTAAAATTTGTGTGTTTTGATGACAAACCACTAGGGATGTTTAGTCATCCGCTCGTTGTTGTTTGGCCGTCATTTCGTTGATGAGCTCATTAACCATTTCTTTTTTTAATTTTTTTTCAACCAATGAAATTATTTCAAAATAATATTATGTGGGTCCAGTAATGATAGTGATAGTGATGTAGAGGTTAGTCATGACATTCATTACTAGAGCTGTTTAATCATAAGATAGTCATAGGCTGAAAAAGCTGACAGGGCCGGTCTAATTATTTTTTGGACCCTGGGCAGTAACTTAAAAAAGGGCCCTCTAATGTATTTTTTTTTCCAATAAATAAATTTACATAGAACGAATATTCATAAAGTAAATTTTTTTCTTTTTAAATTCCTCTCTTTTTTCTGGCTATCTGGTAAATGCATTTTAGAAAACATAAGGTAATGACTAGATTAAAACGAACAATGAAGAAAATTGCCAATTTAAGTTGCAATGAAGCACTTTACTAACCAAACGATGAAGCGCTTTACTATGAGAAAGAGAAATAACAAATTCAGTTAAGAACTTTACAAAGAGTAAAAAATAAACAAAGAAAAACAACTAATAAAGAAATTTACTAACAAATTTATAAATCACATATTCATAGTGCTTAGACTAGTAGAAGAATTCTAAAATTGTGTTATCCCAATTCAACTGTACCTATATTCCGACATGGAAGTCACCGAATTCCAAGTTTTCATTTCTAAGTGACTAATCGATGATGACGTTAATGCGATGCCCTATCACACTAACAGTAAACACAATAGAAATTAAGAAACAAGATTTGAGATCAGATAATTCATAATTCTGATATGTATTTACTAATGGAAAGAAGAAAATTGATATTGAAACTTGAGACTTAAAGAGTTAACTACTTACATGCAATGACTGATGAGGAATTGACGAGTAGTCGAAGAGTCGAAGGTCTGGTGTCGATATCGTCGATTGGAAGTCTGGAACTATTTGCGGTGAAAAGGCGGCGAGCAATTTCCGATTTTAAAGTTTAATAATCGATAAGCAAATTGTAATGTGCGATAAGGATTGAGAGTTTCAAAAAAGAAGATTGAGTGAATAAAGAGTAGAGCCGATGGTTTTGGAATTAGGAGAATAAAGAGGTAATCAATTTGTTCTATGTTTAAGAAAGTCTTTCCTAATTCCAAGCTAGAAAGAGCACGCGCGTAGTGGCTGACCTTCTTTGGGCCCTCCTCAAGTTTTTACTGGGCTAAACATATAAATTTATAACAGCTTACATTTTAGTAGTGGGCCCTTAAATTTTGTGGGCCCTGGGCGGTTGCCCTTGTGGCCCAGGCCCAGGGCCGGTCCTGAAAGCTGATGTGGTAGTAAATCATGACAGTCATGCAAGTCATGACTACGGACGGTCCAAAGTTACACATGAAATACAACTTAATGAATTCGAGAGTGTAAAAGAAATCGGTAAAACTAAAACACCGGAAGTTATACAATAAATGGTGTTTATAAAAGAACTGAAAAAAAAATAGTGAAAAAATTATAAAAACGTCGAGAATTGTAAGAAAATGTAAAACTAAAAACACCGGAAGTTATAAAAGATTAAAAATCACACTGAATTGGTAAATATTTCTTACTACTATACCATTTTAGTAAATATTTTTAAAAGAATACTCGCAAATATTGTTATTAACATACCACGTGTGTCAAACACTCAATCTCAATGTCGAATTAAGTAATTCTTTTAATACAGTCAAAATAGGTTGCATTCACTCATAAGCACTTTTTTCTCTCATTATTCAAAAATGTATAAATAATATATTTTTATCATAATGATAGAGCGATTTCTAAGGTATTATGCTTTGAAAACATGCTTTAGTCCGTTACAAATTTGACTTGTTAGAGATAAAACTCAACAAAAAACAACAATTTACGAGTGAATGGGCCAAAATTAACATCTCTATTGGACCAAATCATATTAGATACCACACTATAACATATACATAAATTAGCGAAAAAACCCCTAATGTTTCGAAATTGATTTTCGACACCCGAGTATGTGCCCACCTTGGCTCATTACGATAAAATATATTATTTATACATTTTTGAATAATGAGAATCGTGGACCAGTTGCCCAATCAAGTATTGGGTTCTCAAATCTCCACATCATTACCAGAGTCGAACTCAACTTGATTCAAGTAAGTAGTTGCGTGTAACACAATTACATGTTTCAAGTAAAATTTCAAGCGAATCAATTTTTTCAAATATTCATGAAAAAGAATGTCAAGAGCACAACTCTAAGAACCAGGAAAGTGAAGTACAAAAGTTCGACAAGATTTTATAGTATGTTATCATTGTACTCTATAAATAGTTGTCATTGCAATACAAAATACCTATGGTGTTTTCATTATTTTACTGTACAACTATATGTATTTAGTTGCAGATTTAGATAAATAATTTACCTATGCCATTTCACCTACAAAATTTCAAAATCAATAAATAGTCAATCAATTATTGATAACCAACTCCATTATCGTTCCAACTTGGTTAAAAAAATGAATATATACAACCAACAGTACGTAGCCTCGCGCGGGTTTTCCATCTTGACATACTGCAGCTTCATCACTTGGAAGAACATGAAGTGATGGCTTCTTAAAAGATTCTGAAATTCATGTGTTCTGGACACTCACATACTATACTTTACAGTGCAATAACGCAGGCCAAAAGGGGCAATCACGCCATGACTTAACATGTAACGTGTAGGTGACACTGACAAATTTAATTACCCTTTTAACCTAGCTAATAAAATAATTACTATATATGCTGTTTTGTTCAACTTTAATTTAATTAAAAATCATCACTTAAATAATTTTTTAGCAAATTAACTATTATGGAGTTTAAGATGCCAAAATTACAAGTAATTGAAATTTTCTTCAACTTTTAAGATATGCATTCCAATTTTGTAT
Organism: Drosophyllum lusitanicum; assembly: GCA_032274825.1. Taxonomy (NCBI): domain Eukaryota; kingdom Viridiplantae; phylum Streptophyta; class Magnoliopsida; order Caryophyllales; family Drosophyllaceae; genus Drosophyllum; species Drosophyllum lusitanicum. The sequence continues at coordinate 1,846 of JAUEJL010133995.1, read as the reverse complement.
TATAGAACTTAAAAGTTCTACTCAACCCCGTGGTGGCCTCTCACTACCCCGCTATCATATCATATTATAAGATCCACATACTATCTCGCTACCAATCAAAACTAAAAAAAAACTAAAATAAAAACAAAATAGAACAGTTTGGCCCACACTTCTCTCCCCATCCTCCCACGGTGTAGCAGAAACCACACCAAGCTTCACCCACGCACTGATGGAGCGGGAAGATTTGCTAACCACTGCGTTGTCACTCGCCACCCACGTCAAAATGAATCCATTCTGCATATTCTAATGAATCATCATATTGAATATACAAGTTCATCACCTTCCATACCGAGCCATTGGCCCGGCCTTGGCATCAGATTCAAACTACCATCTCAAAAAATTTCGTTACAAATTCAATAAATGTTATACAAATAGTGAAATGTTCAATATAGTCCATATTTGATTCATAGTCCCGAGGGACTAATTTTAGCCCTTGGATCAACGGCATCAATGATCCAGATTGCATTTTAAAATTTTGGACGTAGTGACATTTTCATAATTCACATGTGATACTTATATAAATCACATGTGATTGTATACTAAATTTTAGGACTATGTTTTTTATATGTACTGTATTTAACACAACCCTATACAAATGTAAAGATTAAGCAACTGTCATAACGTGGAAAAAATATACCTCAAATAACAAGCGTATGCATGAAGGCTATATATGCTAAATATATATGGTCAAAAGTATATGTCAGAGTCAAAAGAAGTAAAAGATATATAATCATAAATTTAATTAATCTCTTTTATTAAGGCCATCCGCATAGCCTTTTCTTTTTTCAAACCAACCTAAATACCACATCACTGTCATATCAGCTTTTTTTAATTTTTCATTCCCAACCTAAATCAACCCAAAACCCAAAAAAAACCAACCTTTCCCAAATCAACCCAAACAACCCAAATATTTTTCTCTCTCCTCACTCTCACTAAAAAACCAAAAAAAAAAAAAAAGAAAAAGAAAAAGAAAAAGCCTGCAAGTTTTATCGGGTTGGCAGACCCGAGTTGAAATTTTTTTAAAGAAACCCGAAACCCCCGTAGGGGTGTTCCCGAACCTACCCCTGAACCCAAAGAAACCCGAGAGGCTTCGGGACATGCTTTACGCATGGTCTTAATGAGGACCCTAGCAAGCTAACTACTACAAATAATTCCTGTTTGATTTTAGTAGTTCAAAACAAGTTTGCATATAATTGATGATTTAAAACCACTTATTTAAATATATATACATTAATATATTAATGATTCGCCACATATGATATAAATACAGTGCACCTGAGAGAGCATAATTTTGGTGGCTCCTCTTGTCTAGTTATATATACACACATTCATTAATATATATATGATTTGACTTAAATATATAATTAATCAAGAAAAAATATATTATATTATATATATGAAATCATAGAAAATTGAAAATTATATATCTGTTGTAACGGGAATTAATGAAGATCCCGCAGTCATTTACAAGAAGATATTTCATATTTGCATTAACCTAGCTAGCTAATGAATTAAGTTGACCTATCTAGCTACGTAAAGTTGACCTATCTAGCTACGTACAGTACCATGCATGATGCCATGATATATATATATATATATATATAGTCCGAAGGTTTGGGATGAAACCAATGAACATATATGTATGCATGACTTTACATTCCAGAATTCTTTCTTCGCATGTTGTTTCCGACCGGAATTCATATATAGAGAGAGAGGAAGGTTCATTTGAAAACCGTTTTTATTGCGAGAACCGCGAGAACCAATCTTAGCCGTTCATTTTGGATAATGGAATTCATGGATGAAGAGC
>JAUEJL010133984.1:0-11132 GCA_032274825.1 Drosophyllum lusitanicum | reverse complement strand
CTTGTGGTGGGGATGAACTCAACGAAACCCCAAAAACATCCAACAAGATCGATGAAACCCTTGAGAGAAAGGTACATTCAATCTGCAAATTGACCCACGGATTTGAAACCCAAGATCGAGATCTGAAGTCCTCATTTGTAAATCAATTTTAAGATCGAGATCTAGAATATGCAATTTGCAAATCCACTCCGCTAGATTTCAAACCCAAGATGAGGAAGATGTGGTTCAAGTTACTCTTCAAAATAATAATAATAAATAATAATAATCACAATTACCTTATGTTAATAACAGTTAACCTACAATAACAGGCTGCATACGTACAATAGCAATTTTTTGAAAGTTTGATACATTAAAAAACAATTTTGAAAGATGGATACATACAATAACTTTTTTGTTATAGTTTAATACATTTTGAGGTACTTAACCCTTGTTATATTGTTCTGGTGACAGCTTAATTAGACAGATATATCATCAAGACACTAATCATGTTTTTTTCTTATGATTTTATTGGTTGCAAATCATGTTCTTTCTTAATTTTTATAAGTTAGTTCTATGAAATGTCTGTCTGTGTGTTTATTTATGTGCTCGTCAGTAGATAATTAATATCTCAAGTCACAATATCAGGAGGATACATAGATGTGAAAATATAAATAGTAATAAAAATGGTCAATAGATTCACCAAATAACCGAACTCTATAAATCAATTTGGGTTTAGGTTTGAAACCTCAACAAACCGTCGAAAGATTCTATGCAGAAAGGCTCGCCATATTTCCAGATACTAATATCATGAGATCAGAAAAGTATAAAGATTTTGATAACCAGAAAGTAACATAAACGGAACAAAAATTGCTGCAAACTCCAGATGGTAACATATATAATCAATGGGTTTGCCTTCAAAGTCAGAAAGATACAAGAATCTAAAATGGAAATTGAAGTCTTAAAAAAGGATAGGTGTTTATGAATTCAGAAGATGGAATTACCAACCAGAGTACATAGAAAATGATCAAAATCTAAAACAGGAAAAATCAGTACATGATTCCAAAACCATTTTTGCCCGTTTTGAAATTACAAAAGTACAAGCCCAAGTTCTGATGGTCTTAAGATATCCTTAATTCTATAATTGTAAAGATAGTAGTGAAGCTTACCATCACCCGGCCCGTATTTCAACTCCTTCAAGAAAGTTTCATTATGCATTACGTCCAATGCATTGAAAACGTCAAAATCCTTCTGTTTAGCCACGATAAGAGCATCATTCATGAGCTGAAGTAGAGGAGTGTTGGTTGCGACGTTATAGTAAGAATAAGCCGCTTTCAGAATTGAGTGAGTCGGATGGCCAAGAATAGATGATGGCAGAGTGTAAAAACTGCAGAAATCAGTGATCTTGTGTGTCTCAGGGCTTTCAACCACAAAACTATCGACAACATCCTCCTTTGGAAGAATCCAGTGCTCTACATCAAGTTCATCAAGGTCGGGTGCAACCACAAACTGCAACAAGTAAGCCCTAAGCAGTCGGGTCACTGCAGGGACATCACGGAGCTCCATTTTCCTGAAACCGGGAGTAAGTGGTTGATCAGGTAGCTTGTACAGCTTCAATGTCCGGCTCATTGTCATCCTCGGTCCAAGCCTTGAAAACCCAACATCAATAAGCTTTTTGGGATTTAAAGATCGGTGCCAATACTGACAAGAAGTAATTGGGGTTGGAAGAACCACCCCGGCTGTATAAGCAGCCTGCCAGATATTCTCCAAGTGCACCCTCCTGGTCACCTCTTTGATCATCACAGGGGCCAATCTTTTTGAACGAAGCTTCTTATGAACACACAAGAAGTTAACCTCAGCCATGCTAACAACATCATTTCGAACTCGGATTCTTGCAGGAATCCCAGTGATAAAAGCCACTAGCTTTTTTGAACTTTTTACACGAACACCAATGTGCCAGGTTGTATAGTAACCTGGAGGATGAAGAGCCCACCGGAGGAATTCCTTTGAGTAATTAAACCTGAACATATTTTCATCATCCTCAACATAATTGTTTGATAAGAGGTTATAAACCTCAGCACACGTGTCTTCAGAGTTCATATCACAAGTAACCCACTCATAGGGACTTGGAAGATTATAAGGCTCTTGTTTTACCTCAGACAAAGGTGTTGGAGATTCAATCGGGCCTTCAGACAAGCTGGTGTCTTGCAGATCCTTAAACTGACCAACTGGTTGTGTTTCCCAAAACTTGTGCCTCTGTGAAAGAGTGAGTGTTTCTTGAATCTCTCTCGTTAACTCATCTAGAGAATCCTCATTCTTAACAGTCTCCAAAGATGAAGTGTTTTGATCTTTGATATCATCATTCACCGAACCATCGTCTGCCATTGTCAATCTAACCCTACAATCATTTATAAGATGACAATATCATAATCGAACCAAAAGCATACACCCTACTTTCATTTTTTAAGTCACATCCAATAATCTACCTACTCCTCAAGACCAACAATAGAATTTACTTCACTTAATGGATAAATTATCAGCAATTCATCATCAAAATTAAGAGGAAATGAAATCAAGTGCATCTTTCTTTCACAGAAATAGTTTCTACACAAATTTTTTAACAAGGTATCATTGCAGGCATAATATTAACAATTATGAAAGGCATACGAAAGATCATCGGAAATAAGCACACAGCGATCGAATCACAAAACAAGATAAGCTAACATAAATCCCAGAATCCTGTTGATCAGCTGAATTCGATGCAACGAAGTTGATATAAAAACTTGAACTTACTGTTTGTGTAGAGTGTAGATATGAAAGTTGCTCAAGCGGTCGAAGAAAGGTACCGATCAATTGCTTACGGCGATTAGCCCAAAGTTCAGACGACGGCCAGCAGCTGAAAATAGCCCTAGCGGCAAATCTGAGAGTGAGAGGATATATGCTCCACTGTATAAGACAGGGGTGTTTTCGTAATTTAAAGAGGTTAGAACGGGTAGCAAACTCCCCGGCCCAGCCAATTTGGGCCGACGCCAGATGACAACGCTTCAGATTTGTGGGTTATTTTGGATGGAATAATCTAGCCGAAACATAAATATTTATTTTTTTTATATTAAAGTTAGGAAAAAAAAGATATACGCAGCTAAAAGCACAAATAATATAAATGAACAAGATATATAATTCTGTAATTTAAATACTAAAATTGTGTCTGAATCAGGTCTCTCTCTTTAGAGTTGTAATCATGTGTTGTTCGGTTGGTGGGTTGATATGTTAGAAATGCATGATTCAAACACGAACTGTTTATTTATTCATGTCAAAAATTCAAACACGAACTTGTATATGTGAGAAACGAACATGATCAATGTAATCCCTTTTGATTATAAGGGTTTTGGTGTTAACGGGTCATATACCGGTTAACGGCTCAATAGGTATAAAATTCAAATGAGCTATAAAAAAAATCATAATTTCGACCTCAAGAGCTCTCTGGTTTAGTCTTTCACAATATAAAAGTATTAGGAATGTGAATTTTGAAAGTTTAGAAAATAATTACTTGATTAGGATAAAACTTGACTTATATGTGAAAAAGGAAAAAAAAAACAAGAATCTATATAACATTAAACATGTTCACAAGTCAGCCTGTGAAGTTTAGGTATGACCCGAACACGATTGATTATTACACATGTCAACTCAAACCATTTATTTTCTTATTAAATTAAATTCATATTGTACCATGGATTACCAACCCGATATGAAATTCCTAATGTTAAAGTTAGACTATTTGATTACCTTCCACATAAGTGTATTATTGATAGGTATAAAAAGAAGTTGTACTTTAATATTAATTAATCTTGCTAATATAGAGTACTGTGACGTTCACTTTTATAAGAAAAACAAAACAATTAGAAAGTATCATGTAGTTTTTATGTCGAGTCAAATATAAGACGATAAATCCTCATAAACTTTACTAGTAATTGACGAACAGTTTTGTACTTTTATCAAAGACATGTTTATCAACATATTACATGCACAGACGTAGCTGTCGGCAAGTACAGATAGCATCATTCTATACGGACGATGAACTACATATATAGTGTGATCTACAAAGGAACTCGTCTTGACTTAAAATAAGGACTCGCTTTCGTGTTTGTCATAAAACATGATTAGTAATGTTTGACTGCACATGAGAGGATCTAACACTCACATATATGAAATGATGACTTTATCAAATAACAAAATCAGTAAATAGTTTCTAAAAAAATATACTCTGTAACATATAAACAGGCTTTTCATTTCTCATATATGAAAGTCTATTCATTAATACATACATACATATATATTAATTAGTCAGTAAAAATACAAAGTAAATGGAAAATTGAGCACCATTTCTGCAACCAACTTTTAGCTTCTAAGGCGACCAGAGTATTTGTCTAGCTTCTTTTCTTTCCTTGGCATCACAACCTGAACTAATTAATGAGGTTATCCACACCTCGTCAGACTTCACGGGTTCGTCGTCATCGTTCCTGTGCCAGCTCCAAAACGCATGAGTTGAGTTCACTATCTTGAGCTCACCATGACCAAAACTCGCTTCACGAAACACAGACCACTCTGGTGATGGCTCCTTGTACCTATATATTGATGGGCAACCTAAGTCAAAGGCCTCGTGTGACTGTAAGTGGAAATAATATCTTGAAGATTTTTGTTTAGTGAAAGCTTGTGTGAAGAAGATTTTAGTTAGTAACCAAAGCGGTGGAATTGCCAATAAAAGTTCCATTAAAGTCCATTCGAGAATCTACAAAAAATATGGTCAACCTATGGGGTTCCAAACGTATATTGTTGATGCATAAAACCTCCTATCAACAACAAAAAATAAGATCACCATTGAAATAATATGATTTTTGAACTTTTAGCTTTTAAAAACTGCTTCACGCCAAGTGGCCAATCCGACGCCTGACCAAAAGATTACTCATTACCCAACATGCCGAATTTGCCACCTCTAGTGCCCCAGGTATTAGCATCGCTTATAATAATAACTTACTTTTTTTGTAAACCTTCTCTGTTTCCTCCGTCTCCAATCGTCACGTGGACAGCACCACATGGATCTGATTTGCCATTGTACACGCGTGTCTGAAGAAAAACAACTGCATCAAAGTTGGCATTCAAATATTGAAAATAAAGATCACATAAGGTTACAAGGATACCGAGCGTTCATAAGCATGCACGTGACCCGCAAAAGCAATATCAACACCAGCAGCATAAAGTAATGGCTCCATTGCTTCCATCATCTTATCTCCTTCACCGTGATGTGCGTTGTTACTGTTATACCATGGCACATGGAATAATGCAAGTAACCATGGTGTTCTTTCCCTGTCTACTGTTGAAAGATCCGCCTGTTGCCACAGATTGAAGGAAATAACAGAAGTTTAAGACAAAATTTGACAGAATTTATAAATTTATGATATATCAAGGCATGAAAAGTCACCATTTAAAAGTTCAATTCAAAGATAGACATTATCTCATGTTTCGGTGCATCGATTGACAATGACAAGCGTTAACTTTTACGACAGGTGGTAATTTTTAACCATTTACTTGAGAATTGGTTGAATCAGGTTATGTTTTATCTCTATAATGTACAACAGAGCAATTAGCTAAAAAAGAAAACAGGTGAACAGGTTGAAAGTCGCCCCAAGTGTATTATGAATACATAAAACCACCTAAATCGTTTTATTTAAGAAAAAAACTAGCTTGTTAATGATATGGCATAACATCTATAAGACTATAACCATTTGACCCACTAATTGTTTATTGAATTTTATATTTTTTGAACAACTTGTATTTCAGGTTAACACTTAACACAACCCAACTCATTTAAAAAATAAAAAAAATTGTTCTGATCCTAACCTATGGTGCCCGGTAACTAACGCACCCTATACCTTTTCACCTCTAACTTTCACCAATAGGAAAACTATAAGAGCAGTGTTAGAATTTTTATATAAGTAGGAGACAGATATTTAAGAAATTAAAACATAGGTAGAGCCGAGGCCTTCAAAAAGGTTCCATTGGAGAACAGAAAGTGCATGTAAGTTGGTCATAGTCCATGTCTTTGTTCTAAAATATGTCGACCATAAAAGATTATATCTTCAACATCGTTCCCAAAAAGATATAAAATGATAAATCCCTCTCTACTGTATTAATTCTAATTCCATAATGATTAAATCTGGCAATAAAATAATTTGGAATCCTTTATTCTCTTTTGCATTTGGAAACAACTTACCTTCAACCACTTATACTGGTCAGAATTCTCGTCATAATCTGTATAGGAACCAAGCATGATAACATGAGCCCCTGCAACTTCAAATGAATAATAAAGATTCGAGGTTGATCCACTTTCTTCATAAGGCATCTTCCATCTAGCATTATACGATTCAAACCCATCTTTGAATAACGGTATATTTTCCTTCTCATGATTCCCTTGAGTTACCATCCATGGCCTAGCACTTGCAAGCGGCTGCACCAGCTCCCCAAATGTGTCCCACTTGCTCTGCATATAATCAGCATAAGACAGGTCACCGGGGAGTAGGTGCACATCATATTCACATAAATCGATGTGGTCTAAAGTTGACTTTGTCCAGCCAGTTTGACCTAAATCACCAGCCACGGCAAATGTAACCGGGAACTCCGATGGTGGGGTTTTGAAACTGAACTCGGGTCCTTGTCCCCCACATCTATAAAAGTAAACAGTGTCATGTTCCAGTGGCCCGATGACAGTATGGTGTATGGTCCCTGAGCTGTAAAATAAATAGCTATAAGAGGTGGTTTCACCATGACCCCTAAAGCTGTATTTTCCAGGTAATTTTCCGTATTCAACAAGTGAAGGAGATGATGAGTCACTTGTGATCCATGTAACGCGAACGTGTTTATCCCCTGCCAAAGAAATATGCACCTGCAGTAACCATATGTGGCATGAAGATAAATTATTTTTGGTCCATGAAAAATGTATTAATGCTTAGTAAAATGGAGTTACAAGCAATCCAAAAGAAAATATCGACAAAGTTGCATAACAAATGTAGATTAGCGTGAGGTATAAATAAAGGCCTTGATTATTATAAGTGTGGCATGCATGCTGAAGTTAACATTAAATTCTACAACACCAGTCTTGTGTAGGTAGAAGTTGTCTTCCAGTGGTCCAACATTCTTCAACAAAAAATTGAAATCATAGCAATCATCACAGTGTCTAAATAGAGTTTTTCCTAGCAAAATATGTAATAGCATTTTCATGTCACTTAAGACACTTGATGCTTGTTGCCGCCAAATGTACCTTGCTTTTATCTTGTGACATACATCCTTGTCAGTCATTACATCATAATCTGACATCCACCCAAATTAACCAAGAAAATATAGTTCTGAGCTACTTTCACTTATCGTTCCACAAAGCAATAAGTTGCATGCCATGTAGTTTGTCTGGTCCGTTTTAGCACATGGCTTATAGATTTGAAAGTATTTCTCCCAAATTCTAGCTTTAGATTAGCACATTGCTTAGTTTTATCAACCAGTTTGATACATTGAATCATTTATGTTCTTTTATCAGTAGCATAGCAAAAATACTAATAAGGAGATACAAAAATTACAAACTAACTAAAATTACAGGTTTGGGGTTGCTTAATTTATAACTTTGCGCTCAAATTTCAAACGCTTCCAGAGGGGGACAGCAGCACCTGCCAGTCCCTCCCTAACTACGCCATTTCAGGGAGCCCTACCATAATTAAAACATAAGAGTTGTGGATTTCATGAGGACCTTGTGAGCTATTCTACTGGTAATACAGAAAATATTTGTTCAGATTTATCATGTTTTCAAGCATGTTTCCACATAATCATAATATCCTTGATCAGATTGCCAGAATGGCATGAATTGTATGCCCTTTTCTGTGTCTCTTCGTGGATTAAACCAACTAGAAACTTTTTGTGCTTGATTCATACAAACAGAGCATTTTGCAGTATGCAGCTTGCAGCAATATGTGTGTAAGCTTTTCCATATACAACACACTACAAGCAGGTAAAGAACAAGCATATCAAACAGCTACAACAATTTAGAAAAGTTATTACTTATCCAGCAGTTACTAAACTTGAGTTATGGAGGGATTTTATATGGTGACTACATGTTCATACTCCAATTTAAATCTCAAAAGTGTATTCAAACAAACAACGCGCTTTCCCCAAAACTACACGAATGCCACCAAGACATCAAGAACAATCCACATACCCCTTTTCAGTAATCAAAGCAAGTGTTAACATTCGCATGAGACACGTGACATTAGATTCTTGCAATATCTAATAAACAACTAACAATGGAAGAATATAGACAACAAGGTAAAGTAAGTCGGTGCTAAATAAAAAAATACAATATATGTATTAGGTATATCCAAATTTCAAACAAAAAGTTCAATCAACAGATGGATAGAAAATATTCCGATCTACAAGACGCATAAGATGGCGAGCATCATATGCAAACTAAAACTAGAAATACAAAAAAGCAAATCGAACCTGTTGAGGCTGAGATGAAGACTTCGGATCCCAGGGAAAGTGTAAGGTCTTTCGAGGCGGTGGCCGGACGTAATCGGCGGTGACAGTTACGGCGGCGATCACCGTAACCACCGCCGTTAACAGTAAGAGTATTTTTAGCTTATTTGGCACCATATTCAACTACGCTTCCTAGAGGAGAGTGAAGTGGACAGGTATCATCCGTTTTTTGATGAAGAGCAGCATATTTACTATTTTACTCCACGTATGACGTATCATGTTTATTAAGTTATATAATCACCCCTTGTTGTTTGTGTTTTTTACAAAAAGACCCTTGTTGTTTATATATTCCAGCTATAGACCTCAATCAATTATTGTCCCTACAAAGAGACAATGCGTCAATTTGCTTTATCTTTTTGCCCCTTTCTGGATTTTCTACAAGTGCTTTCTCTTTTCTTAATTTCTACTTAAATAATGTTTTTTTCTTTTCTTTTTTTGAGCATTAACCGGGCCGGCCCTGGGCATGTGTCACAAGGGCAGCCATCTAGGACCCACCAATTTTAAGGGTCCACTACAAATTTTTAGTCTGTATATATATGTGTGTTATAAGCCCAGAAAAAAAAGGAATTAGGCCCACAGTGGCAGTCCAAACACTCGAGCCAAACTAACGAGGAAGGGATGGGTGAGTGGGCGACGGTTGAACATAGAACACTCGCTCGAGCAAACGAACCGACAGGAGAAATGAATCGACGCTTCGTCAGTTCGTCTGGAGAAATGGAATCGTCGATCGACGCTTTGGCTGTTACTCGTTCATTGTTCGTCACTTCGTCTGTTCTTGATCGACCATCAACGCCCTCACGCCTCTGTTGCCTCTGTTTATTGTTTGTTTATTGTTCCTCAATCGACCGACCGTCGACGAACCATCGAAGCATCGACGCCGACGCCTTTGAAAACCCCAATATCTACTCTTAGTCTGACCGATCCGTGAGACTGTCGACGCTGCGACGCATTTGAAAACCCTAATATCTACTTTGACCGATTTCATTTTCACGTTTGATGAACCGTGATTCGACTGATGACTCGAGTACTGGACGAAGTAATAAGTTAGTTTCTTAATAATCTCAGTTTATCTTTAATTCTTTATGTTTCTTAATAATCTCAGATTCTCAGTTTGTTAATTTGTTTTTAGAATACGAATACAATTTATGTAATTCTGTGGAGTGTCAATTGTGAGTCTGTGAACTGTCAAGTGTGGTGGTAGACGAATTACAGTTGCTTAAATCTCAATGATTGAATCAAAATACAGTTTTTGAATCAGAATCGACAATTCGCAATTAGGGCAAATCCTTTAATCGGGTGTATTACATCGATCTTGATATAGTTATTAATGAATTCGCATCTCGAAAGCTCAAAGAAGCAAATTTTTATGATATTTATGTTTGTAATTGCAGTTTCAAAAAAGCTTTGAAGACGTTAGAGTCGAGAATCGAGATTAACAACCGCGTTCACGCCATCTTATAGTAAGTTTTTCTATTTTCATAATTTTTATTTAGGGATATATATGCTCTATATGAATTATACTTTTAGATGAAAAAAAAAAGTAGTTTAAGGGCCATTTTTTAAGTTTCCGCCCAGGGCCCATAAAATGGTTAGACCGGCCCTGGTGCTTGTTGAAGTCGATCTATATCTATTTCTTCTGTTTCGTTGAAGAAATGATGGTAAAAAGGACGTGGAAAGAGGCTGAGCGGCGATAAGGCAAAACTCGCCAGTGATAGTTGCCCGTGGTGGTTGCAGTGGAGAAGTAGAGAGAGATGAGGGGAAAATGGCATCTGAATAAGATTTCTTGTCACGACCTTGAGTGTAAAAATAAAAAAACTATTACACCCTTCTTATCTAAAAACATTATTTAAGGTTAAAGTTAACATGGGTAATTAAAATTAATTCTCGCAGTTCTCGTAAGAAAAATAGTTCTCATTTAAACCGCCTCATCCTCTTAGAAAAAAGATCGATCGACTACGGATCCAAGTTACAGCATTTAGTTTCATTAATTATACCACGTGAATTGTGATTTTCCTCTTCCAAATGAAATCAAGTACCTATGTAGGTGCGTAGGTTTCATATGACGAAATTACGTACATATAAATAGGGATGGGTGCGGTTTCAAAACCGGACCGGACCCGAAAAGAACCGAACCCGAAATGGCCAAAATCTAGAACTGAGAACTGTCCGTATAGGAGTAACCGGTTCCGGTTCCGGTTTTTCAGTTTTTTTACCCGCAAAACCCGAAATATTTGAAACTTTTATTAAAATTTTCTCTACCTAAGCTTGCATTCTATAGATTACATACCATAAAATATAAACCAAGTTTGATTAACTTATGATGATTGTTTAAATGTTATTTTCTACTTGTATACATTAAAAAATATCATACGTGAATAAAAAAGTAAAAAGAATTTATCACTATCATTTAAAGGTTATTTTCTACTTGTAATGAATCAACAATGTTTATATATTTCTTTGTCTTTCAAAAAAACATAAAATTAAATAAGTGAAAATTTTGTTACATGGTAATTAAGAATAAGATAATTTTAAATTTTGTTTTAAAAAGTGTTAAAATAATTGTCCTTTAATATTCCGGTCCGGTT
>JAUEJL010133973.1:0-11133 GCA_032274825.1 Drosophyllum lusitanicum | reverse complement strand
GTTGATGTCGTACGTCGTCATTTTTTAAATTCTCATTTAATTCACGTTTTATTATTATTTAATACGTTTTTATTAATATTTAATATTTATTATCGTTTAAATCAACTCGTGTATCATACGGACATTTAGTCTAGTACTTAATATAGCTCTAGTTATAGCTTTGTGACCATCTCATTTTTATGTACATTTCAACATAAAATTTTATCATAATACAATAGTTATTAAAGAAAATACATTTTGTTGTATAAACAGTATAGAAAAGATTCTATATTTTGTTACTAAAGTTTTCTACGTAACTTACTATTTGTTAGATAAAGCAAATCTTAAAATAAAAAAAGAATGACAAGAAAATAGAATTAGTAGACAAGAATATAAGTAGAAAAGAAACCATAAAGAAATAACAATCTATGTTTCATATTTAGTTATTTACAATCTATGTTGTTTTTACGATTATTGTCATCGTTTTATTTATCTTACTAGATTAGATATCCGTGTAATACACGGGTTGGTTTAATAAAATGATAGATATTAAACATTAATAAAAAGATATTAAATAATTATAAAACACGAAAGAAATAATGACATACGACGTCAACACCCACACGAACGGTGTGGAAGCGTCGATGCGAGGTTGAGAGCACACGTGACAGAAGAAACACAGTAACATGATACGAAGAGACATGATTGTATTTTGTGTATAAACTATCGATCATTATTGTTAAAAATAGGATGATAATGTCAAATAATTATTGTTATGGATAAAAAAATTATAAATTTTTTTAAAATAATGAAATTAAAAAGTTGGTTAAATTTGATATTTTTAGACGTTATAAAGGGTTAATATGATATTTGTAAATTAAGGTGGACAAATATGATATTTTAAGATTTAATAAGAGCATATATGAAATTTCTCTAATGATTTTGATTTAGTTTTGACTTATAAAAGTCAAAATTGAAATTTTAATTTTGATTAAATGAATAGTTAAGATTAAGTAATTAAATTTATTTTATTAAATGAAGAGTTTGGATCAATCAATAAATTTGATGTATATTAGTCTTTTATATATATTAGAAGATGGCTTTCTCTATTTACTTATCTTTTAAAAACAACATGAAAACTGTGTATGATTGTTCTTTCAATATATATTTGAGATATATGTCATAGTTTTTTATAGGGTTTATTTTTTCAAAATGTATTAAACTATACCTCAAATATTAATGTGTGTATCCACCTTCCTGTGTATCAAACTTTCAAAAAATGTGTTATTGTACGTGTGTATTAAACTTCCTAGTGTATATACTAAACTTATACTTTTTTTGCTTTTTAATGTAATCAAAATACATACAATAATAGCAAATTAAAAGTTCAATACACAGAATAACATTTTTGAAAGGTGGATACACACATTAACATTTGGGGTATAGTTTAATACATTTTGGAGAAGTAAACCCTTTACATTTTAGTTAAGTTTGATAAACCCTAATAAACTAAGGGTCTGTTTGGTTAGACAGACAGAAAGGAATGACAAAATAATGGAATGGAGGAGGCAATTGAATGAGTCATTACAATTCATCGACATGTTTGGTTGCTTTCTCAAAATAAAATTAATCATTACTATATGATGTTTAATAAAGAGAAATAGACATAAGAATGAAATAAAAAAATTTAACAAAAAAACATTAAATTATAGTAATTCATTTCATTCTCTGTAGGAATGAGGAAAAAACATCCATCTTTGAAGGAACGAAAATCCTTAAAACAAAGAGAATCGCATTCCGTATGTAATGACTCATTTCATTTTTACACGACTAACAAACATCTTTTGACAAGGAAATGTAATGATGACTTTCTTCCCTTTCTCTATTCCACCGTAACAAACACAACCTAAACAATTTATATTATACGATTACTATTCTTGGTCTCTCCCTATCGCATACATACATACATACATACATACATACATACAGACAGACAGAGATCAATATCATTATGTTAATTGTTTTAATTATTTATTAATATTTGGTATAACTGAACCTACAGCTATAAAGATTTAGTAAAAAATTATATAATTTTTGTATATGTAAATCAATAAATGCAATACGGATGACGCCATGAAGGTCTATGGAATGCAATACGGGTGAACGGGGAGAGGAGTTCCACGGCCGTTAACTAAAACGGAGTTATAACTTTCCATCCAATTTATAAACGACCAAACGGTGACCATATAAAAACACACAATTAATCAAATCAAAATCACACACCCACATACACCCACAAACTTTGTTTCAGAGAGAGAAACTGAGAGAGTAGAGAGAGAGAAGGAAGAGAGAGGGGAGGGAGAGAGAGAGAGAGATCTGGACTGACAATCCTATCTTTCATCACAGCACACCCCCTTGTTGCTTTACATCCTCATCATCACTTCAACGCATCACATATACACACACACTTCATCTTTGCAACTGCTTCCGAAGGTGAGAATTACTACTTCATTTATTGTATAAAGTTACCGGAAAATAAGTCCGGTGAATGAATTCCGTGGAATATTGTTCCAATTAGTGGCTTCTGGTTGCGCAATTCTCCACAAAAATCATCTTCAAAGCTCTTCTAACAACTGAATTTTGCTAAACAAGTACAAATTCAGATCCGCTGAAGGTATGATTCGTCGATCGTAATTTTTTTTCACTTCTTTTCTTTCCCGATCGGGTTTCTTGTTGTATATGGTTCTGAATTCGTTTATTTCTTCATGAGTTGAACCTTTTGGTTTCGCTCTGTGTGAATTATGAGTTATGATTATAACACAAAAGCTGCGATTAGAACTTTATTTTGGTGAATTTTGAAATTTTGATTTTGTAAGTCGAGTTTTGTTTAACATTACGTTAAATTGTTCAATTAGTTATAAGGAGCAGTTTGGATTAGGTAAATTCTTCAATTTTGTAACGATGTGTTTTTGAGATTTTGTTAAGAGAATTATGGAGGTTAATTACAGGAATGAAGTTGAATTAATTCCATACCTGCAAACAATCTGACAGAATTTTGCTAATAATTGTGTATTGATTTCTGAAGGTGGTGGAATCATCAAATAATTCACATCTGAACAAATCAGAATTACGTGGTGAATGCGCCTCCGAAGTTCAAGAAGAGGAGGCGCAACCGCAATCACGTCATCTACATGGGCAGTGCAGCTGCTAGATCTGGGCATCCGTGACGTTTCGTCTTCGTATTTTCACAAAATCAACAAATAATTCAAAAATCCCGCGATTTGAATTTGAGGCAACGCTTGTCAAATTTTGCCCTAATTAATTGGATCCAGTTCCAACCTGATGGAGCTTCCTCAACCACGTCCTTTTGGAACCCAAGGTACGTATCACCATTTCTACATCTCTGTAGCACGTGCACCGCACGTGACCATACGTCACGCAACAGAATTGGAGGAAATTATTATGATGATGTGTGTATTTATATGACGTTGATTTTGTTGAATTTTACAGGTAGGAAACCAACGCATGATTTTCTTTCACTTTATTCAACTGCCCAACAAGATCCATCTCCTACTCCCTCTGGTAAACAAATTATTCCCTTTCTGTTTTTCCAACTATATATTGAAGTGAGTACGGTGTATGAATCATTACCCGGATAAAAATCTTTGTTCTATGTTACGATCGGATGTTTATAGAAAAGAGTGATCTTGATACTATGTTATGATTCATTTAAAATAGAAGAATTATTAATTAGTGCATATATATTTGTTTTAATTGGTACCATAGAAAATTAAATAGTAATTTATATTTATGAATATAATAATGTGACAGTGTAGAATGATGATAACATAAGATTATATTAAAACTTTGTTAAATATAAAAATCATAATTATGATAAGACATTTGAAAGTTGAATTTGGTGCATTTGTTGTCTTTGTCTAAAAAATATCAAGGAAATAAAGCCATTAAAGGTTATATAGTACCATCGTATATGGATTGATAAGAGTAATTAATATTATATTTTCTTTAACTTTTTTAGAAGTTTGATGAAAACAATTCTCTATATCTTTCTTTTTTTTAAAGGGTTTGAATTATTAGACTCTCGTCTTATGATTTGCGTGACGATTGTTAATCTTTGATGTCGTGTGTGTGAGAGATAGAGTTTAGTCAAAAACACACTTTTTGAGGTGTTAATGTTTACGTGATACATAAAATAGGATCGAGTAAAGTTGATGTTGATGTTGTTATACAAAGAATTTTTAAAATAACGATGTTAAATAATAAAACTATAAAAGAGTAAAGTAAAAAATAAAGGAAAGGTTGAAAAAGTGGTGAAATTGAGAAAAAGACTGAAGAGACAAAAGAAGATAGAGAAAGGACGACAAGAACGATAGTAGAAATGTCTTTGTTGGGATCGGTGTTAAAATTATCTATCGCATTTTAGTATACTCGTAGTGGATTCATGTTGGCGATCACGTGGTGCATCTACACACCTAACCTTTCTTCTCTTTATTTCTTATTTTATTTAATCCTTCACGTCAAAAATCAATAGTAATATTAATATTATAAATATATATTCCCTCTATTCATTGTTTTTGTGACAGTATAATTTGGATGAATATAAGAACATTGATTTTTTTTCATCTATCTAATATACAGGCTATCTTGAAACTCATGACTTTTTGCAACCACTAGAACGGGTAGGGAAAAACGTCGGTAAAGAAGGAAATAGAGTCGAAGAATCGTCGATTGGTAATTCACTTCCACCGGCTCCCCCAACGACAGTAGAACACATTCTTCCAGGCGGGATCGGGACTTATACTATTAGTCATATTTCATGTATAAATCAAAGTCAAAGGGTTCCAAAGCCTGAAGGGGTTCTGATCACAACTGCACAATCAAGTAGTAGTGACAAAAATGATGAGAATTCAAATTGCAGTTCCTATACAGGGAGTGGTTTCTCTTTGTGGGAGGAATCTGCAGTTAAGAAGGGAAAGACAGGGAAGGAGAATATTGCTGGAAATAGGCATCTAATTAGAGGTAATATTATTTCTTTCTTTGGTTTCTTATTATTTCTTATATGAATGTTAGCTGCTTAAATACCAATTCAACGTTCATTTGATAAATACATGTTTGTATGTTTGTAAAAAAGGTTAGGATCCTCTCATGTTATGGTCAAACATGATCAATCATGTTAACTCACAAACATAAAAATGGGTCCACTATTTAATTAAAAAATGAGTCCTTTTATAAACCTCATTTTAATGTTTGTAAAAGAACATGAATGTTTGACGAAACATTAAAAGATGTTAGCCCTTGTATCAAAAAGAAAAAAAAAAGTAACCAACTTTGGTATGATTTCTGCTTTAGCTAACCAACTTGTTTATGGCCTTCAAAAAATTTGATCTTAGATGATTCCAATGTCAGGTCGCCATGTCAGAAAATAAAGTCAATGAAGTCAAAAGTTACCAACATGTTTCTTGACCTTTTACTGGGTCAAAATACTTTCAATTGAAATTTTTTGAAGTTAGTCATCTTAAATCAAATATCTTGAAACTTTCATGGTATTAGTTTTGGTGTAAATCAAATTAGAAATTAAAATAAAGTTTGTTACTTTTTTATACCATTAAACGTTTGTCGAAGCTAATAATACTTCCTACATGATATGTTGTCAACAGAAGGGGGAATGAAGATGGGAGGAGTGCCATGGATGACATCCATGGAGCGGCCATCACAGTCTTCATCCACCCAAAACCATCCAAGCACAACCATCAGTTCTTTGTCATCTTCTCGGTCTGTTGCTTTTTTTTTTCCACTCTTTATCTTCTATATTAATAAATTATTAGTCTCGTGTATTTATATATTTTTTTCTGGTGATTTTGCAGTCCATCATCAGCCCAAAAGCATACAAGTTTCGTTGACATGTTAAAGTCTGCTAAAGGTACTCAAGAAGACGAGGATGGTGAAGAAGAAGAGTTTCTTATCAAGAAAGAACCAACCTCACACTACAAAGGTATTTTTTTTAACTATTATTATTCCTCTGTCACACAAATTATATATGATAATCTCAAAATGTACAAATTCTTCTATATAATGATAGGTGTTTTGTCTGTTAAAGTAGACACAGCACACCATGATCAAAAGCCCAACACCCCGCGCTCTAAGCATTCTGCTACGGAACAGCGTAGAAGAAGCAAAATCAATGACAGGTATGTTTATACTAGCTGTCGACAATTTTCACCGTTTTTCGAAAGAATGTACCGATTTGGGTTATAAGATTTATACTTAATGGGTCAGAGAACAAAAGTTTAGATATATGGAAAACATGCCAATGGGTCAAATTAGACCAACACGATGAAAGTCACCAAAGTGTAATCTTGGTAGTATTTGGTACGTAAGAATAGAAGGTGGAATAGAAAGTGACATTTAGACGAAATGAAAAAAAAGTACATTTTATTAATCACTTAGTAATGGAATGGACCATCACATAAGTAACATGATTCCCTTCATTTCCAAGAATTTTCATTCCTCGGGAGATGTGTGTTTTTTCTCCTTTCTTCAAGTAATTGCTTGCACATCAACTCAACCGGACCCAATCCGCTACAACCGAACCCACCTAATTAACCTACCTATGGTGCCATCTATAATTGTACTTAGTTAATCGCCTTCAACAGCTTCTGCTATTCTTGTTATACATTTCTTTGTTTACCGGCTTTTATCTGTTCTTATAATTTTTTTCCATACCACATCTTTTTGTTTTCTCCATGTTCAACCTCCCCTGTACGGGCATACCCAACCCACTGGGATTGAGTACGTACGGTTATTGTTTTCTTCATGTGGAAAGCAGGAATGCTGAAAACTTCTAGTTCTAGTTACTTGATCAACAAAATGTATGATAATCAAGTTCTACTGTGATCATTGTTAAGACTTGATCATTTATGACCTTATAATCACGTGCAGATTTTCGATGTTGAGAGAACTTATTCCTCATGGTGATCAAAAGAGAGATAAGGCATCATTTTTATTAGAGGTATACCATTAGAAATATCTATGATTTCTTTCATCAGTCACCTAAACTTATAAATTTCTAAGCTTTGAGCTTTGAATTTTTTAGGTTATTGAGTACATTCAGTTTCTACAAGAGAAAGTGCACAAATATGAGGAATCATGCCGAGGATGGAATAACGAAACACCTACAATTATCCCATGGGTAAATTCAAGCTTTCAAGTTTTTTTCTTTTCTTACTAGTTTCTTAACTTATAATAAAAATATGATTCGCGTGTTCTCACAAACGAATGTAACTCTCATAAAATCTTACCATATGCTTTGATTCCAACAGAACAACACTCAAAGACCAACAGAAGGTTTCATTGACCAACCACAACTCAAAAATGGCGTTTCTGGACCTACATTGGTCAACAAGAGCAGTGTTTCCTTGAACCTTCCCAAAAAGGGTCAAACTTTGTTAGATTCCGACTTGAGTTCCCATGAAAACACGAAAGAAATAGGTCAACACCCTCTGTTGACCAACAAGGGTTCTTTTTCTTCACCCTTGCAGCCGAACACATATTCTCCTGGTTGTGTAAGCACCACTGTCACACCAAACACACCTTCACAACTATGGCAGAGCAGATCATGTACAACCGATTGCACCGTTGCTGGTGACAAACTAAAAGATCAAGAACTAACGATTGAAAGCGGGACCATTAGCATCTCAACCATCTACTCTCAAGGGTAAAAAATATATAAATACATTATTCGACCATGGTTTTATGTTAGGAGCCACAAAAACACTTAAGAACCAAGCAATCAATCTCCTCCCTTAGATCAAGGGTCAATATCACATTAAGACTTGTACATATACATGACTGCACATATGCATCTGAGAACTGAATTTGTGGCCCTTAAAAATTATCCACATTTTTTGTGGTTCTCAAATAGTCAAATGAGCCCATTTCTAAGTTCTGATTCAAAGATTACTGGGCTAGCCTGCGATTTCGCGCATTATTTGTTGGACTAACTTGTAAAAGTTACTTTTTTTTTTTGTATAAACAGGTTATTGAGTACACTAACACAAGCACTACAGAGCTCTGGCGTGGACTTGTCACAAGCCAACATCTCAGTACAAATTGACTTAGGAAAAAGAAGAAATACTAGTACACATGATTCCGCAACACCCGTTGTTAAGGTACATACCTTCTTATCTAAATCAATAATTATGTTGAGTAATGTCCCACATCGAACGAAAATTGACTTCGTAATGTACTTAATAAGGGTCATGGACTAATCCTCTCATAGCCAATTGGTTTTGAGTTGGAACAAGGCTACACGACCAGCCTTGTGGGGTGCTGGTCGTGAAAGGTTTTTTAACTGTCTCACGAGACGTGGAGCGTTCTCTCTTCACGGGTCGTGAGGGACAAACTCACAAGCACCATGTCCGATTTGGGTCAGAATGTCAGATAGGTAACTTGAATAATAAGCTTAAAACAAAAATAAAAAAAGTCAAATGGGTCCAAAGTAAGGGTCGAAAGTTGCCCAAAATGTTTTACGTTTAGCAACGATTTGGAGTCAGTTTCAACCCGTTTACTTATTAATGGGTCAACCTAGATTATGTTTTATAAACATGGTAACTTAAAATAATTACATCAAAACGAATAGGTCAAACGGGTCGAAAGTGACCCAAAATGTATTACATTTTAGCGCCGGTTTCACATGTTTTATGTTCTTGGCAAACAGAAAAACGAGGTTAATCCTGGTATCGACGAAACGATGACTCGCTCAAGACTTGCAAGCACTTGGGAGGAAAAGAGTGATAAAGCATTGAAGAGGTTTAAAACAAGCAGAAACTAAAGCTAAATGATATACTAGGACAAACTGAGTTAATTAATATATGGTATGAATCACTACTACTCATTTTTACCCAAGAGGATTCACTTTCACCTTACCAACCGTCATCCTTGTTCTTCATTTGTGTTTAAGATACAATGTACATTTTATTTTTTTTGGGAATTTGGGGAGGGGGTGCATAGAATATTCTGACAAAAATGTATTATTATATTATTATTCATTGCTATTTCTATAGCTAGGCTTCCTATGTTAGTTCTTTTGAGAAGCCAGATTTATACAATCCGAGAAAATTGAGTCACTAGTTATTTATTAAAACACACCGTTGTTATTTGTGCTTATTACAAGTAGTATTTTTATTTTTATTTTTGTTGTCGCTTTGGTTGCTGGAGGTCTCTCGGGAAGCAATTTATCTACCTTCGTGTAGAGATTTGATTGTCTACATCTTACCTCACCATATCCCGCTTAAACGGGATTAAGTATTGTTGTTACAAGTAGTATTTTTTATGAATCGTTTATGGTTTTTGATGTATGATTGTCGACTATTCTATATTTTTCCATGATAAGATGATACGATAAAAATCGTTAGTAATTGCTCAGAAAGTGTTTTGTTATTGTTCATTAGAGGGGGTGGAGTAGTCACCATGCTCGACAATTCGACAGTCATTTACGCCATGATTGTCTCATAATCGTTAAAAAGGGTAAAGCGATCGAGTAGATATTAAATCAATGATCACCTTATAATCTGTGTGATAAAGAAAAAAAGCTGATGTAACATCTCCGTTTTTTTTTAATTTTTAAATGATTCACGTGCCATGAGAATTTTAGTAATAAATGTTAATAAAAAGTATTGATGGATGAAAGAAAATGATGGGGAGTTAAAACAGGTGGTATCTCACAATCAATGGTGGCCAAACCTACACCTAAACACTTTCACTATAAATGTCCCAATCCAAATCCCATTATAGTGCCTAAATTTCCTTTCTGTCATCAATTACTCTTGAAATTAATTGTCTATATAATATGTATGATTATATATCTTATGAATCAAGATTTATCAGGGTCGGGTCAAAATTTTAAGGGTCCGGGTCAAAAGTACAAAAGACCACTAAGCATACTTTAACTTAGACACCTGATCGCTAACTAAAAGAACCTTTTTTAATAGGGTATTAAGATATGATTAAGGAGTTCTTTCGATTTCGAAGTTGAGATTAATTATCTTATGGATGTTGGTTCAGGTTAGGGATCGATGTTTGCGGTTCAAAAAAAGTACACAATAAAATTATCAAATCCAGAATTTGAAGAACTAGTACAAGAACTACAATTCATATGTTTAAGGTAGTGATATACACTTATGTTTGGCTACTTCTTAGAAACGACAAGGTCTTCAATTCGGCATCGAGTTCTTTGTTTGATCGGCTTCTAATTCACCTCCAACCAATTTTTTTGGTTCAGTCGTAGGAGAGGGAAGACATGGATCTAATGAATTAGTGTTGTAATCCTAAGGGTGTCTAGCAGGACCTATGGCTATCCTGGTGGTGACACGGGACACCCGCTAATTTTGTCCGCATAGTGTAAATTTCGATTTTTCGTATTGTAAATTTCGATTTTTTCGAGGTGGTGCCACCACCCATTTCAAATCCTGAATTCACCACTATATTTGTACTCTCCTTTTTTACTCTAGCACCTTGCTAGACTCTTTTTAATTAAAAAAAATCAAATCAATCTTTTTTTTTTTATGATTTCCTATTTACTTAATCTTTGTACTTCGTCCTCCAAACCACTTGATAATAACATCTACAATTCATTATGTAATACCCGTAATTTTGTAAAATTATAAAAATATATAAAATGCAAGTTTAATTGAAGAATTAGTAAAATTATGTGTTATTGATACTAATTAAGTGTTACATGTTGTGTTTGTGTGTGTTACAACTAAATATTGGTAATATAATGCAAAGAGATAGAAAGTGGAAGGACTAGAGGTGTAAATATGTGTGTGTATGTGTATAAGTGGCCAATTGAGGGTCAAAAGCCCTCATTCTTGGCTGGTGAAAACGTGGAGAGAGAGAGAAGAGTCTAGAAAAGTTCTAGCAAGAAGAAGGAAGGGAAATCAAAGGAAAAATTGATGGTGTTTGTGTTTGGATTCAAGAAATTGGGTGTTTAGACTTCATTTCCTTCATCTTTTGAGCTTGGTTTGAACAAGAAAGCAAATACACAAGTTTGGGTTTGATAATCAAGTAAGTTTTAACTTGTGATTGTGTTTGATCTTAGCTTTATATGTTGTATTTGTTGGTTTCATGGTGAAA
>JAUEJL010133962.1:0-11133 GCA_032274825.1 Drosophyllum lusitanicum | reverse complement strand
GCAAATCCTACCAAATACCAATCCCATTTGAAATCCCAATCCCTTCAAAAACAATACTTGAACCAAACACCCCCTAATAGAAATTCGTGATACTCGAGTATAGATCGAATTATCAATTTAGAAAAATGAACTCCAAACACGATTGAGAGAAATATCCAAGTCATTGAATTCATATCCTATACGAGCTACTCTCCAACAGAATAGTCTCATGTTTAGAGTCAATAACAGGAAGGTATACTTTTAATAACCTATATTATATCATATTAGTCACATGTTATCTAGCAGGGGTGGACCTAGCCCAAGAATCCACCGGTAGCACAAAAAATCTTAACCTTGTCCCCTTACATGTTTCTAAACTTGAAAAACATGTTTTTCAGGTCATGTCGAGTAATGAGTTATAACAGGTATGAGTTAGGTCAAAACAGATCGTTGTAAAACAGAAATACAGGAGAAACAATCAAGAAAACAAGTTGCTTATTGGTTTTTAAGGTTGAATATGAGCTTTTTAAATGGTTTACGAGATTATTAAGTTGATTGTGAGCTTTTTATCAAGTAGCACAAATGTAGGTGAAACGGTAAGAAAAACATTTAAAATTCACAAATATAAAAGGGTAAAGTGTGTGAAAATACAACAAATTTTATTAAAATTGTCATTGTACGCAATCAACTAAATTTTGTATTTAAAAATACAGATAATTTACAAATTTGGTTCATTGTATACAATTAATAACCTGATTACCAGGTTACCGGTTATTTATTTTATTTTTGAATTTTTTAATTAAGATATCCATATGTTCTTAGTGTTCCTCAAGGTATTCTTCAAGTTCATCATTCAATAGTTGTTAATGAAGAACAAATCAAAACAAAATTGAACCCCAAATCACATGTGAATGAACAATCACAAACCCTACATAATCTCTAAATTGGAATTGAACAATAACAAACCATTACAGATATGAATCCTAGACAAGAACAACAAGCCATCTAACCCCAAATCAGACATTGAAACAAACCCTAACCTGTGATTAAACTTTAAATCGCTAGAACATAAGAACTCGAAAATTAACAATCTCTAAATAGGAATCGTCAATCTGTAAACAAACGCCAGTCTGTAAATACTCGGAATCGCAAATGAGCTTTATCTCTTCGATATGGAAATAAACACAAGAAATGAAATGGAAATCGGAAGTGGAAACCGAAACGGAAATCACAATGCAAATGGAAATCAAACATGGGAAAACGGGACTAACATTAAAATGCAAATGGAAAATCGATAACAGAAATTAGAAATCGGAAACGGAAATCGGACACAAAGGAACAAACATTAAATGGATATTGAAAATGGGAACCAAAATTAAGAAATATCAAATAGAATGTTTACATGCGCGAACGATGTTGTTCTCCAACTTTTCCTTTTTAACACTCATGTTTATTTTCTTTTGTATGTCTAACACCTTGCTAGTTATTCTTATAATTTATAAAGATTACCTTGCTGTTCAAAAAAAAGAATGTTGACATGCGCAAACCGCTACATAATTTTATATAAATAAGTTAGAGTAAACACGGTGTTTTAAAAGTGGTTTCACATTAGAAATAGACTATACGTGTAATAGACAAGTATCACCTATCCGTATATAATATAACTCTTTTGGTAAGACCGAGTATCGAACTCAGTGAACGGAGACTCCTAATAATCAACATTCACTATTATCTAGTCGACAACAACGCAGAAAGCGAAATAAACTAAAGAACTACAACTAAACAAGAATAAGCAATAAAACAAAGATAAAATGCAATGTGAGGAAATTCAAAGCAGGAATGTACTCATTCAGATTAGATACACTCTAGTCACATGTATTAATATACATAATCATGTGACGTGACTATATTGACTTATTAAGTACAGAAGATAAAAAGTATACACATTCCAATTAATAGTTCATCTAAAGACACAACGAATTACGCCAAATACATAAACATTATCTCTCCTCTTTAATTTTAAGAGTTCTTAAAATTCAATCAAGACAAAATATTGACTATTCATTCTATCTAATTTAATCGCATCCACTCAATTTTTAACCATTTCATTCTCTCTTCCAATTTACTTTAATTTTTTATTCATTTAAAATATACTCTCCCACACAAACACACTCTATCACACAAACATAATTATTCACTCCATAATTTTCAAAATATTATTTAACTTCTCTCTTCTTATTTAATAAATATAAATATTTTTTTTATTTTAACGTCTTTTAAAATTTATAAAAATAGTTGATGCAAATAAATGAAAAATTGAAAAAACGGACATGTTGTAGAATTTTTTTTTATGACATTGAATCACGCAAATAACATATCATTACATTCTTGAAAGCAACATGTAAAACAGAAATTATTTGTCATTACAGCATTACGCGGGTACAATGCTAGTTTATACTAATATATAAAACATTTAGCTCTCTCTCCTAAAAATCTTAATCTCTTAAAATTAATTACAAAATTTTAAGCTATTAAATAGTACAAACGGCTACAGCAATTGAAAACTATGATCAAGAATTGGGAAGTCAAAATTTATAAAAAGGAAACTAAAACCACAATAGGAACCTCTTATTTTTTGGAAGATGCTCGGCTAATTAACTAAAAACTTAAAATATTATTATTATTATTATTATTATTATTATTATTAACGTTCTTTTTACAAATCATGATTCATGAACTGTTATATATTAATAAACTTTTAATTTTCTAATTATATATATCTAACAGAGTTGTGTTCAATAAAGTCGATATAAAAAACATAGTCCTAAAATTTTAATATTCAATCACAGGTGATTGAGTATACAACCACATGTGATTTGTAGAAGCATCACATGTAAATTACGAAAATACCACTCCACCCAAATGTTTAAAATGCAATCTAGATCATTAATGTCATTGATCCAAATATTAAAATTAGCCCCTTAGTACTATGAATTAAGTATAGACTATATTAACATTCTTCATATCTAACAATTGTCATTAGTTATAAACAGTATCCATTTTATCTTTTTGTAAATTATTTATGTTATAAAAAAGGTAGCCAAAACCTATTAACATATTTCTTCCCCATCATGGTGGTAGTTGTTTCTTAAGTTGACATAGGTCACCTATTCGATTCTTCTCCACATGTTCTTTTTTTGCTTTCAATTCTGCCGTACACCTCCACGATTGGTATATTCTTTTTTATATTTGTATTATTATTATTGGGTACTAGTCCTAAAATTTTAATATTCAATAACAGGTGATTCAGTATACAATCACATGTGATTTGTAAATACATCATATGTGAATTACGAAAAATTATGAAAATTCCATCCTACCCAAATTTTTAAAATGCAATCTGAACCGTTGATGTATTAATCCAAAGGCTAAAATTAGTTCCTTAGGACTATGAATTAATTATGGACTATATTGAACATTTTTATTAGGGCAAATTGCATTAAAACACAATGAACTTTGTCTTAGTTATCATTATATACAATCAACTTTATTTTCTTAAAAATAATACAACCAACTTTCATAATCCTCACATTGTATGCAACTTGTTGTATACTATGAAAGTTATGGCAAAGTTCATTATATACAATGGTAACTAAATAATAAACACATAAAAAGTTATTTGCATATAATGAGAGAATTATGAAAGTTAATTGTATTATTTTTTAAAATTTAAAGTTGGTTGTATACAATGGTAATTAAGACAAAGTTCATTGTATTTTCATACAATTTATCCTTTTATTATTATTATATATAAACAATTAATTTCATATGTTATTTGTTTTTCTCTTATAACTTTTAATATATATTGTTTGTTATAAATATGAATATATATTAATGATCATCTAATTTTTATCTTTACTGATATTTATTAAAAAACATTAATATCATAATGCTAAAAGAATGATTTTTTAGTCTACATCATTTTATCCATGTTTGGCTAAAAAAATTATCATTTTTTCTAACATCGTAATATTTAAAAAATACATTTCGTTCAATAAATATGAAATTAAACTAAAACTTATATCGAAATGTAGCTAAAATAATTGGGTTACAAATATACATTTAAATATTTTTAATTTTTTTTCTATCTTTTGGTTTCCGATCTTTTTTTCTTTCCCATTTTTAGTTTGTTCCGTCTTGGTATTTAAGTAGGTTTCAAATTCTGAAATTAATTAAGATGTTTTCAGGTGAGCTGTAAACATTTCACATTTACATTTCATTTCATGTTAAATTTAATTCCCTCATTTATCGGATCTGATTAAAAGCAAAAGTGTTAGGATTGCAACCAGAAAATTGATCAACGATATTGTCCGTTTTGAGTTGCCCCTCACAGCTTTAAAACGCGTTATTTGGTAGCAATAAGATCCCCCCTTCTTATAAGGAGGTAGAATCCCCCTTGCCTCATCGATGTGGGATGCTCCTGTATTGCTACAGGAACGGTGGGTTTAAGAGTCGCGGATTTGACCGACTCGAGAGAACCATGAACCTCATAAATCCAACAAAGAGTATATTTTTTGTAATCATTTTGTTAATTTTTCTTGCCTTATTGTAATCTACTTTCAAACATCATTTATTATAATCTACTTTTAATCAAATTTATAATCTACTTTTAAATAATGTATGTACTAATTGTACTTTCTCGTATTATTTATAAATCAAAGTTTATAAAAATATATACTACAATCTTACATTAAACTATCATATAAATTAAATATGATAAATCGTACTACTTAAATCACATCAAATTTAGTGTAACGTCATTTACTAAGATTTCATAACATTTTCATCTATCAACACCCAACCATCACAAAAACTTGTTATACTCTGTCTCTACTCGCTCCCGCCATGGCGCCATATAATGTGTGTATCATACTAGTAATACTAAATATCTGATCATAGATGAAGATAATATATACATGACTCAAATGTAACAATAATAATTGATTATTCAGATATCATGACTTTTTGTACAGATCATAGATGGAGATAAGATATACATGACCCAAATATCATACTTGACCTTATTACCCTAATTTTAACAATAGATAAGATATACATGACCCAAACACATTTCCGCCATCATGTTTGCCCTCACCCTCGCGTAAACACTTCCACCGTTGTTTTGTATGTTGACTCCGTCTATAACATTTTTTTAAAATTCTTATTTATTTCGTGTTTTATAATTATTTAATTTTTTTTTAGACATTTAATATGGTAATTCCACTAATTAATTTTCTTAATCCATGAGGGTACCTAAAAGTTAATATTTTTTCAAACAATGAAATTAAACAAGAGTCTCCTTCCTTCGCATATTCGTTAGGCCGGCGGTCGGGCGGTGTGTTGTTGGATGTTAAGTCGGCAACAACTCAATCCTCCGCTCTAATTAATTTGCTATAAAATATTTCTTTAATTTAATAATTTATATACAACTTATCAAGATAGCTTCTGAATTTACAGCTCTATTACTTAAGACATTAAATTTATATAAACCTTTATTTTTTTACTCCACATTAAAAAAAATGCTTATTTCAATCATTCATAAGTTTAATACTATTAATAGTATTTTATTTTTTTTTGTTATTACATCTATTATTAGCATTATTTTTAGTGCACAATTAGGTTTTTCTCTTGATCTAAAATACATATCCCCTTGTATAATAACAATAAGCTTAACCAATATAACAAATACATCAACCTGGTAGTTAAGTTGTCTGAATAAGAGTTATATCTAAGTAAGAAGTTTACGTTTGTAACAAAAAAAAATCGTATGTAAATAAAATAAACTTTGTCTTAGTTACCATTGTATCAATTAACTTTATTTTTTTAAAACAATACAATCAACTTTCATAATCGTTTCATTGTATGCAAATTGTTATATACAATGACAATTATAACAAAGTTCACTGTATACAATGGTAACTAAAAATCAGATACAGAGAAAGATTATTTGTATACAATAGAAGCATTAATGAAAGTTGGTTATTTTGTTTTTAAAAAAAATAAAGTTAGTTATATACATTGATAACTAACACAAAATTCATTATCTTGAAAATCAATCACAAGGGCGAAACTTATGTTGAGTTGATAACTACGCATGTTTGACTCATTGATTATAGCCTTCCATTAATCTTATTTGTATTATAAATAGTTGATCAACGATACAAAATGTTTTATGAAATATTAATGGTTTTATATGATATCAAAATCTTAGAGTTTTAGTTAGATCTTTTTAATAAATCATGCCGCCGCCCTTCTGGCTTCTCATCATCCTTCTTGAGTAAATACTTTTATGCTTTATAAAAAGGTACATTGGTTTTCTTTGTTTTCTTTTTGTCACCACGTCTTTTAATGCCATCGCACCTTGTAGGTTCCTAATCATTAAGTATCAAACATATATTGGAAGTAATCTCACAATAATATAGTCTTGGTAGTATGTATGCATATGAAGATCATAGAAAACCAAGAACTCTATGTTAAGAAATTGACTGCTCCTTTTGATTTAGGGCACACACATAAAGTATATATACCAATGGGTATTTACATAAAATACCTTACACTATGACTAATGTCATATGTAATACCAAACTTACCTAAAATGTATTGAACACAATTCTAGGATCTAATATTCTCCCCCTTTGTGTTCAATTAACAATTAAGCATAATAACAAAAAAAAGAATTTATTTAAGCATCAACCAATCTCCTTGTTCAGAATATACAGAGATTCTTTTTCTTCTTGCATTCAGCAACACTAGAAGATCGTTCTTTGATATTTTTTCGTCTTTAAGAGATTTATAAAGACTCGTCCTCGGTGATCAGGTTGTTTATCAGAGTTTGCAGTAGAAGTCCCGGGCTTATCAGAATTTACAACCATGATCAAAGCTTTTGTCCTCACGGGAACAATATTGAGCATAACACGAGAATAATGTATCTTGATTATGCACAGATGTTGCTCGAGGGTTGGATTGGCTGTTTCAGCACCTTTGAAATTTTCAATAAACAAAATTTGCTCCCCCTCGAAAGTAACTCAGGTCTTTAACACTGTAATTCAAATATCAGCTCCCCCTTGATTTGATATCCCCCTGAACATAGGAATTAATCATACCTCCAGCTTCACACTTTTGATGAGCTTTGTCTTCTTATCGAATTGATTTGAACTCATCTTCATCTTTAGCATTCAGCTGATTCTCTCTTGTAAATTTCTAAAAATCAAGTGAATTATCTTCCTCAAACTTGATTCTCCCCCTCATGATGGTCAGGATCCATCATGATAATCATGCATTCGTAAACTGCATTTAACTTGATTTTGGCATGACTCTATCAGAATGATATAACAATGAATGCATCCGTTGTAACACCGGGATCATATAGATTTCCCGTTAATACGTCAGTTTAAATAAACTGAATGACCTACATTCAGCGTTGACATGCTGTTAGCACCGATAGGATTTCCATTTATCATTGTAAATATCATAAAGATATTACTCAAGATGTTCCGGAACTGTCACGAAAACAAGAAAATGATTCCATAAGTGTCCTAGAAGAAAATAATATTCCAATTGGCTCTAGACTCAATAAGTGCACGAAAGAAGTCGGGAACCGGAGTATCTGTCCTCCTATTTTTCAATATTAACAATCTCCAAGTGAGATGTCAATAGTGTATGTGAAAAATCTCCATGTGAAGTTGAAACAATCATCTTTTAAGAGATAATTGAGTAGCTGGTTGGGGTAAGTGCATTGCATCACTGGGTCCATGATGTCTTTTTCAATACCACTATAAAACTAGTAGTAGATACGGCTACCCAGATTGACACTATTTAGTGATGACCTTTCTTTTCTTTTGACCCTTTTTCACACCCTCAGCTCTCTGAATAATTCTCAACTTCTCCCTCAAACTCTTTTTCCAAAATGAATGGATGTATCTTCGTTTGGATACAATAGGGCACTTTCAATCAGCAACGAATACGAACAAACAGAATGATTTCCAGAAAGATATATTGTTCATAAGAATCAACAAGAATGATTTTCAGAAGATATCATGTTGATACGGATTGTCAAGAATGATTTGAACAATCAAAGATGTATGAAATTATAGAATGATTTATCAAAATGTACTCAAAGTGATTCGTTCATCATAGGCACCCCCATCTCCTGTTTCACCCCTCTTGATTTCATTTTATCTCTGCACACCAATCAGTATCCCGTGATAATTGATTCTGCTTACCTACTTGACCTAGTAAACCCTTACTAAGTTTGTATGATAATGGTGAACTCCCAAGGAAGATCCTTCCGGCTCTTGATTGACCACAGGAGTAAGTTATAAGTAATTTTCTACATTCCTTCACTCATGGTTTAAAATGTATAATAATAAACATACTAACAATAATAATATAATGATTTTTTATTAAGAAAATAAATAAAAAAGGAAAATAGGGTTAGCATAGTCAATTCAAAAAAGTTAACGGACATAGTGGACATAAAACATTAAAAAAGATCATCAATGCAACAAAATGGTAGTTAAAAGATATAGTTTGCAAATTATTCAAAAAAAAAAAAAGATTAAATATGCAATTTAGTTTAAGGATCGTTTATGAAATGAACTCTTTTGAATATAATTTTCGTTTCGATTCAAATTTCAAAATTCAAAGTTTCTACAATTGCAGATTGACAATCTCGAATTGGTCTATAACAATAACAATTGATGATTAAATATAGCCCGAAAACACGTTATAGATCGTTCATGTGGATTAAATTCTGCCACCGACTCAAAATTAAAGCATAAAACTTCAACTTGATTGAAGGTAATGGAAGTCATAATGTGATGAATGCAAAGTCGATGGATGGAAACGATTTAAATGGAGTCGAATAGCGTAGTGCCCCCAAAAGTCAAATATCTTGATCGATCTAACAAAGAAACTGATTTACAATTACATGTTATCTCGATCACGATCCAATCAACTTGATAAATTCCAGACCAGCGGCGTTGTCCAAGTCTCTTCGTTGAATGGAAAAAAAGAGAGAGAGAGAGAGGCCAAATTCTTTTATAAAATGACCTTGTTTTAATTACCTTATCATACTGAATCTGTCACCAAAGAGATCGATATGACTCCAACTTAAATATTCCTTCTTTCAATCCAAATTTTTTTATTATTATATAGTACTTTCGATCTTTGTGTTGGATCATCATAATTAATTACTTACAAAATTAATTAATGAGGTTTTTCAATACTAATTATATTATTAGAGTACTCTTCTTGGCTCTTGTTTGTTGGAGTATGTTGATTTTGATGATCAATTTAGCAGATGATGTCACTACTACTACTAAGTTTACAGCAACCACAACATCGACTCAAGGTATGTAGATATGTATTCTTAAGTATATTTAGTTTTAAATTTATGACTCACCTGCTTAATTAATAATTTAATACTCATAATGAAGCTATATATATATATTATATAATTTTGTGATCAATTAATTAGTGCATGTCGCTTCATGGTCCCGGAAGATCCTCGGTGATCGAGGGAGTGATCCTGGGAGTGATCCAGGGAATGGGGGTGGAAATGCCGCACCCAATTAGTAAAGCATGATCGAGGATCGATGTATAAATTCTTAATTATATGTACGCGTTAATATTATTGTAAGCTAGACTTTGTTTAATCGTGTTAGTAATGTATCTATTATGGTTATAATTAACTAAAAGTGTTATGTCGGTTATTAATTAAATTATTATACCCCTAACCATCGATCACCAAGGTGCATCGGTTGAATTCCTCTTAGTAATATGTTCTGTACAATATGTATTTGTTTAACATTAGATACCGTTTAGTTAAAAACCATTTGGTTAAAATATGTATTTCTTGTTGAAGAAACACAAATTTTGGGTAAAAATAGAAGTGCATAATTTGTTCTAATTACTATTCATGGCGCATTTTTTCTTTCTTTTTGTGCTACTAGAAAAAGGACTATTTTATAATGTTTCCAAAGGTGTTGGGGACTAATTTCTAGTTTTTTGAACCATTTCTAAATCTACTTTAATTTATCTACAATGGTACTCGAACCCATAACCTTTGGTTAATGGGAAATCACCACAACGAAGCACCTAAGTGCTTACCACTCGGATAAAACCCAAGTGGCAAATAATTTCTAGTAAATCGATGTTAAACAAACTCCAATCGATCAACGTATGATCATAGGTCAATTTGTGACCCGTCAGTGAGGTGTTAGTGTGATTTTGAGAAATAGCTTAGATACATTTCCGTGTTTTGATGTTATTAATCAATGTTTGAATGAGTCGAACGAATGGTCCCAAAGGACTAAAGGAAATGAGAGGATTCATTTCCAGGCGATTGAAAATGTTTTTGGATTGAATTTGGAGAAAACTAGGTGTTGTGCAAAGATATGATGTAAGTGATGGGCGATAACTCAGTTTATCACACAAGCGTTGTATGTGATATCACATGTATGGCTTGCACAAAGTAACGTGTGATATTTGAGTATCTTGAATATACGGTGTGTGATAGGGATGTCGCACGTATGCTATACGACAGCTGGGGATATGGCACCAAATTGTGCCATATCACACAAATGTACGTGTGTGATGACTCGTGTAACTTAATTGAGAATTAAGTGTGGTATGTACTATGCGGTGAGAATTTAATGTATCATTTGGGTTGGATTCTTAATTTTGAGCATATCAATCTAATGTTAAAGACAATGCGTGTATGTTATAAATGGTTTAAATGATATATATATATATAGCATGATACCCACGCAATGCGGCGGCAACGAATAATTTGTACTCGTTAACATGTCCGTTTTCAAGATGTAGAGAGTATAGTATTCATGTAATACGGTGACAGCGAATAATTTCATTTGGTAACATATCCATTTTCTTTATCTTTTTTTCATTTACTTTACTTTTTTGTTCTCCATAATTGGAAAAAAAGTTACGAAAATATTTTTTAATAATTAAGTTAATTTGTATTGGCTTTAACTTTCAAAATAATTGTATTGACTTAGATTTTCTTAAATATGTAAAGTTTAGTTATTAAAATGGAATATAAGAATCTTATTAACTATATCTAATAGTTACTCA
>JAUEJL010133951.1:0-11137 GCA_032274825.1 Drosophyllum lusitanicum | reverse complement strand
ATCAAGATTTCTTCAAACTCAACCATGGTGATTCTTCATATAAACATGTAATTCAACAAAAACACATACTAAGATGATTCTTTACATACTAGGATCACATACTAACCTTTAGTTTGATTTCTAGAATCACCAAATCTTCAATCCGGATTTCAAGTTATCAACTTTAAGGTTTCTTCACTATGAAGCTAAATACACACACAGACACCTTTTTCATTTGCAAATTATGAGCAGAGGATTCTCCAAATGTTAACATATACATGTACACATAAAATTGTTAGAAACTAAGCATGAGGTGTATGCTTATTCTTATCCTTAATTACATGCATACATACACACATACTAACATACTATCATATATACATACTTTTCACACTTTCCTGCTTATATATATTTACTTATATATATTTTATTTCAATTAGTTAATTAATTAATTAACTAGGCAAGATAGATTATCTTTTAATTTAAAACACACAATTAAACTAAACACATTTAAACACGAAATCACGTACCGCTAACGACTAGCCCTGATTTGCGGGTGTTACAGTGACATCCACAAAAGAAAGATTAAATAAAATAAAAATATAATTCTAAATAAAACATAAACCTAAGATAGATGTATACGGGGTTATTACACTGGATAACAATTATGCACATACGATTACAAACTGATCTGTAAGCTTATAAAAACTTATCTTCACGTAAAATATGATAGCATACAACATGACAGACAACAATCTTAAACTCAATAGTTTAAAAATTACAAATACAAATCTAAATGTAATAAATATAAGATTTAAATAATACAAGAAACATAAGCAATATATAAAAAACAAAACCATAATAAGCATTCTATAAATAAAAGCCATAAATAAACAAACGTAATACAATTAAACAAATTTTTTTATTATTGCATTATCATTATTTTGATTAATATTTAATCTTCTATGTATGTAAATAATTTAAATAATAAAAAAACATATCAGATAAATAATAATAAGAGATAATAATTATCAATAAAATTAGAATTTAAAGTAGTAATTATCTTAAGAATAATTTAAATAATAAATAAAAATATGGGATAAATAATAATAAAAGATAATAATTATAAATTATGGAATATTATATCCACAAAATCTAATATACAATCATACACCTATTTTATTAGAAAACATATTTTATACCTATTTTAATATAACAAAAAAGAAATAAAAAGTAAAAGAATAAACTCACGGTTGTGCCTCCAAAGTCTCTACAAAACCCTAAATCCTCTCAAATCTTACCAAATCCGTTTCTCTCCCTAAAAAACAATCTCCACCCCCTTTTCTCCCTCACCACCGTCGCTGCTGTCGGCCTTCACCACCAGGCTCCCCGTTGCTGCTGCGGCCTCCACCACCAGGGTCTCGTCGTCATCGGCCTCCTCCACTAGGGTCTCGTCGTCATCGGCCTCCACCACCAGGGGTCTCGTCCTCTGCCGGTCGCTGTGCCGACATTGACGCCATCATCGTCGGCTCCTCCTTTGACGAACCACATGAGAGGTGATTCCCTAAGCCCCTTACTCTCACTCTCTTGATTCTCTCTGCAATTCATCCCGCCGTTCCCATTATCGTCGGTTTCTCCTTCTTTAGGGAACACTAGAATCAAC
Organism: Drosophyllum lusitanicum; assembly: GCA_032274825.1. Classification (NCBI taxonomy): domain Eukaryota; kingdom Viridiplantae; phylum Streptophyta; class Magnoliopsida; order Caryophyllales; family Drosophyllaceae; genus Drosophyllum; species Drosophyllum lusitanicum. The sequence continues at coordinate 9,495 of JAUEJL010133951.1, read as the reverse complement.
GATTCACCCATCATCTCCTCTTTTTTTGTCTTCTTTGTTTAGATCTCGGTTAGATCTAAGGGGTTTCTCTCTTGGATTCATCCCACCATTGTTGGTTTCCTCCACACCATGACCGTTGGTTTCATCAAATAGAGAGAGAAAGGAGAGATATCTTAGAGGAAAAAAAGAGACAAAGGAGATAGATCTGAGTGGTGGCCGGAGGTGTGTGTACGTGTGTGTTATGACTTGCGAGGAGGTGACGGCACCGAAAAGCATCAATGGTGGGTGGCAGCAGTTGGGTGGTGGCAGTGGTGTTACCGTGGTGGTGGTGGTTGAAGTGAATCGTAGCTTTTTCGGCGGGGAGCTTCCTACAACTCACAAGAATCGAAGATGAGAGATGGAGAAATACAGGGTTGGGAAGATAGATAAGGGATGGGGAGATTACGAGGTGGTGGCCCCATTTTTGAAAAAAACTACCCCCTAAGGTTAACAGTTTTTGTGTAACTGTTGTGTTCAACACGTTTTTTTAAACATCAGTTTTATATTCATAATCAAAGATCCAGATTGCATGAGAGTTTGATCCAATGGCCGTCTAAAATTCAAGACTTTATACAGCTAAGTTTTATAGTTAACATGATCTAATGATTGAGAATGCAAGTTTTATATTAACGATTACACCCCCTAAAACGGTATATAAATAGAATAACCTTATGCCCATAGTATAAAAAAAAGGAAAAATAAGAAAGTGGACTAGTCTGCTTGAGCCTTGAGGCTCCCTACATTTCCCCCTCAGCCCCCTCCCCCTACTCTCATCTGCCGTTGGACCGTTGGTAACCGCTCTTCGTCGCCAACTCGTCGTTGCAATTTGAAACCGTCACTGCCGCTGCCGTTCGGGACCCTCAAGTTGAATCAACGACTCACGACTCCACAGTGACTCGAATCAACGATCGTAACTTGTAAGTCCTCTTCTCTCCTCTCTGGCTGTCTCGATTCCCAGAGTCTAATTTAGTTTGAAACTTTGAATGGGATTTGGGAATGGCCAATTGGGCTCTTTCTCTTTGTGACTTTGTCTATTTGAAGTATGACTTTGAACCAAAGATATTGGTATTTTTTTAGCAGACAAAATTGGTATTTGAAGTTTGAAATTGAATGGGAATTGGGAACTTCAACGCCGATAGGGTTTATTAGTTCTTCTAAACTTTATTTGTCAATTACTCAATCGTGATATTAGGTTTAATTGTTAATTATTAATTTGTATATTGTGATATTTAGTTGTTCTATTATTGTTAATATTTGAAGATTTATTTCTTCTTGATTGGTTAACATTAGGTATTTTAGTATACTACTGAACTTCAGATTTAGCCATTTAGTATATTGTGAGTTGATTTTGAGTTTTAGGCTAATATATTGTTAGGTTCTAATTGAGGATTACTTTTGACATTGGTTTGGATTTTTTTAAGAAAACTTGAATGTTAGTTTGTTATGTTGAATGTAGACCTTAAAGGAATGTTATGTTTACGTTTTTGATCTGGCTAACTACATGTCTAGAGACTGAGGATTTGATTTAGAGTTTAGATTTTGTTACAACTTAGAATCATGGATTTGATTTTATTGATGTCTGATAGTAACTTGGCAAATTTGGCTATCGAACAAGTTTGACCCACCCAGTTTGACCCTCATACGTTTTAATATATTACATAAGTCCTCTTGCCATGTAACAATTGTGCCCTCAATGGGGAAAATTCCCGGATCCGCCACTGTTTAGAACCTTGCTACCAATAGACTATTATGTGCTAAAGATAACTCCAAAGCCCAACAGGAATACATACACTTAAGAGGAGGTAATTACGATGATGATTGATTGATTGTAAATTTGCTCAATTGTCTGGAGGCCTATGATTGATTGATTGTTTATTTAAGGGTATGTGATGGTCATGAACCAATAGTGAGGGCAACCCTTTGTGTTTACTGAATACATTAGAAGGTGATCAGTCGTCTTTATAATCTATTTTCCATATCCATTAAGCTTGTAGGTTTGCTCATCATATGAAATCGCCCACACATGGTATCTAGAATCTTGCTGACAAACTTGTGTAGGGAGGTAGCCAAACGGTCTTTGCCTCGTTATCTTTTGTAATTAATTGGAAACGATCTCTTCAGCAAGCCATATGAATGCCACTTCGATCATAAAATTAAAGTTAAACTGATCGAGTTTTTCTAAGAAACAGGCTTCGTTTCCTCAGGAAAAGACGCGAGAGATACAAAAAGTCTGTTCTTTACTGTTTTTCTTCTTAATTTTGGGCAAGATACGCGCTTGCTATTTGTTATAGTGACTAATATCGGTTTAGCCTCACCCATAGGTCAGTGAAGAGTTAGCTTCCGCGGTTGGGTATATAAATTTATATGTTGCATCAGAATTGATTAGAATTGTTAACCTCCCATTCTTTCTTTTTTAAAACACATGTAAAATACATAGACTTTGCCCTCGAGTCATGGCACTAAATGCTACCTGCTTGTCTGTGTGTTGCTGTGTTTGCAAGTTTGATTGTTATCCTCTTTGTGCTTATAAAAGTTGAGTTGCCTTATGTGCTTGTTTTAGTGGGTGTACTTCTAGTCTCATTAGTAGCATAGCCTGCGTTTGTTTTAGCTGTTCTAGTTCTTGAAATTCTAAAAGATATATTTCTGGTAGAGGTGTTCAACTGGAACAATGGCCAAAAATTGGACAGAGATCGGGCTCACATGGAGTGAATGAATAGATTTGTGGCATATTCAGTAGGTCTCTAGCTTAAGTAACTGAAGGGCCACTATGACTTCTTGATCTGTGAGTAAAAGAGTCGCATGTAGTTGATGACCAAAACTAATGATCCTGTTTTTGATCTCCCCAAGTCACAAAATTGAAGTAAAAAGCATCTTGTCGGCCTTTAAATGATATCTTGACGATTCCTGCTATTTTATCACTACTTTCAGCCTCTAATTACCACGTTACAGATTCTGTGAAAAGTTTTTGTTGTTACTCAAGTTTCAAATGAATTGCTTACTTGAGCATGTTACATGTAAATTTAAAATTTAAAAAATATATGCTTTTCACCTTGGCATTTATATGTTCTTAAAGAGTCAATATAGCCCAGTGGTAGTGGGCTTGGACTTCAATCCTCACTTGGTAAACATCCCGGATGACTAGGGGGTGTAGAGGAAACAACCACTGGAATGGTTAGCCACGTATATCTTAGAATAGCCTGACTCTCCCTTGGAACCTACTAAAGCGGGAAATTCCTTTATAAGAAAGATTTATATGATATCATTTCTTAGCAGATTCAAAAAAAGGCTTTTCTTAAAATAGTTGTTCTATTAGTTAATTGTCGGTATGACTTTGTATTCAATTATTCATGTCTTGGTGGACCAGCCATCTTATATAACATTCTTTCGATCATTGTTACTTGTTAGCCTTTTGTCTCAAGCAACTTACCGCTAATTCCCCTATTCTTGCATTTGCAGTTTGAAATGAAAATATATATCCATTTCTTTTCTATTTGTTAATTATTGGTGTTTGATTTTCTTTACTTTTTCATGTTTGTAGCATTTTGCTGCAATAAACATAATAGATTTACTGGTGAAGAACGTGCTTGCTTCAACAAACCATGAACATTCTCAAAATTCATGGTTGTTATAGTCTCCAATCCCAAATTTCTCAATTTTGCCTGAATATCCATCCCACTTCCCCTACAACATTTCATAAATCCAAGCTCTGTAATGTTTCATCAGCCTCGACTCTTTCTCATCCCCAGTTTCTCATCTCTAGAACCAATTCAAAGCTCAGAAATGTTAGGGTTTCAGAAATTGGAGCTCCATTATGGACATGGAGAGATGAAGAAGAAGAGAACACCATTTCTTTTGAGGATTTAACTATGAATGGCGAGGTTTATCAGAAGACTTTGAGGTTGGTGGAATGTTCTATGTTTGCTGCTCTTGGTGGGTTAACCTACATCTTAAGCAGCTCTCTTGCTATTGAGGTACTTCATTTCATTGGAGTCTTCTTACTAGATCAATTTGCTTGAGCTTAATTTAATAATTGTGGAACAAGAATCTCAAAGATGAGAAATCATAGCTGGTTTTCTTCATGTAATTCTTTCCATGTTAGACAAACTTATGTTTTCATTGCTACTAACAATGTGAGGTATTGACAGAACTACTTTGGTTGTTTCTTTGCCTTGCCCATAGTATTCTCATCAATGAGATGGGATATTGCTGCTGGCAGAAAGACTATGGTATTGTAATCTTCTTTATTTTCCTATTCTGGAAAATAACGTCCTTAACATGTTGCATCTTTATTATTTATGTTTCAGTTTCTTTCTATCTTTTTGTAGGTGGCAACTGCTACACTTTTGCTAGTCCTGGCTGGCCCGATAAAAGCTGTAACTTATCTGGTCAGCAAATGCTCTTTTTTCACACTAGATATCTTTATAGCTTTAATTATTATACAAATAGTTTAGATTTTGGCTTATTTCCCGCTTCCCTTTTTGAATTGAGCTATATATCTGAAATGAATTTCACTGCCTCATTTGGAGATTTTTGTGTCAACCCTATCAAGATGAAAACTCAGTTTCGTGTTTGAATTCACGTGACGATGAGCAACTTATGTCTACCAATGGAAGCTATATATGTTATGAACATGTTAAGCAAATAGAAAATTTTCAAAACAAACAATTATCGTGGTATTATGAATATATAAACTTCATTGAACCTGCCATTCATTTCCTAGGAAATTAATCTGTTTTCTTTGGGATCTCTCTTTTACGGCTAAATATGGGCCAAAAATTCTAATAATCACTCTTGCATCTCAGCTAATGCACGGTTTTCTTGGTCTTGCCATGGGATCTTTGTGGAGGTATGCAATTCGGTCATCTAATATCTATTCCTTGTTTTTGTGTTTTCAATTACTTGTCTCAAGTCTACCTTTCCGCCCTGTTCTCGAGTTTAAGTAGGGGAGGAAAGGAAAAGAAAGGAAAGGAAATCCTATCCTTCCAAATCATCCCGATTTTGGGAGGATAGTTTTGACATCAAAATAAGCCTACATTCCCCCTCCAAATCCCTCCATTTCCTTTCCTTTCCTTCCCTAAGTGAAACTCAGGAACACCTTTTTTAAAGCTTTCCTTCCAAATCCTTTCCTTTCCTTCCTTAAAAAAACTCGAGAACAAGGCGGATCAAGTTTCAATAGCTCCGACTCTCTCCCTATCTTTTCCCTTTTACATTTTACCTTTCTTCTTTTTATTTAATTTGGAGCCTGATAATTAATCAAGACTCGAAAGATGGTAAGCTTTTGTGGCTATTTCAAAATGATTATTTGCCAAGCTTCACTTAAACAAAAGAAATATATTATGAACTGCAACAGAGGAAGATACACACACTCATGGTCCGTTTTGGATCTTGTAGTCACATGGGATATTATTGAAAACTTTAAAAGGTTACATATCATAAATCTGAAGTAAAATTTATGATCATATTCTAACTTCTATTATTAAACTTAAGTTATATATGGAGTAGATTAAGCTTTTGTCAAGTTTACATGAATTTCCATGGCCTTTTCAGTTGGAAAATGCCAAAACAGTACTAGCATGCATTCAGTTGTCTCCTATAAACCACTCGTTATAATCCTATAATATCCTTTCTAAAGTGATCTTTATATATGACGAAGTAATGCTGATAATAGTTTTCTTCATTAGTTCATTAGCTTATAGGTAACCACTTTGTATATATGACGGTGTAAAGGAGAAGTTGGTAACTGTTTTGTGTTTTTCTTCATATATTTTCTCTCATCCACTGATTGATTAGAAACCTCGTTTTGTTTTAAATCACAACTCCAGGTTAAAAGCAAGCTGGCGTGTATCCATATTTGTGAGCGCAGTTGTAAGTCTATCTCTCCCTCTCTCTCTCTCTCTCTCACACACACACACATCTTTTAAGGATCAAGTTTCAGTGATACACATTTAAACTTATATAGGTTCGAGCTGTGGGTGCATTGGGATATGTTGTGATGTACTCTTTCTTAATTAGAGAGAATATCCTTGCTCTGGTAACTTCAATTCTTCATATACAATTATTTTACAAAGTAAAACATATTCCAAGATTCATCTGAAGTAATCATGCTTTTCTTGTAGATCACCATAAACATTCATGCTTCTGCAACATTTATCCTCTCATCATTGGGCTTCTTGGCAGTTCCGTCAATGAATGTAATATATGCCATTTTTGGGACCTTGGTTCGTCTTCTTACCCTCTCATATATTAATTACTCCATTCTTTGAAAGAAGGTACAAACATTTGAGATTAGACAGACTAAGCATCAATTTCCATGAATCTTTCTGAAAACCGATCATAACCTTTTACTAATACGATACGCCTAGGTATTGAACTTGTTACAAAATCCATATAGATTTATTTATAATCTCAAACGTCAAAGCTAATCTCCTTTCTTTATGGAACCCATTGGATGAACTATTTCTCCTAATGCGATCTCCCTTCTTTTTGCAGCTTTTACTTAATTGCTGTTTCTTTGTGTTCCTGCTACACCTCCTTTATGCCCTCTTCATTACTAGGCTTGGAATGAAGGCTTCCCTGAGATTGCCTAAATGGTTTGCTAAAGCCATTTGACAGATATTGCTTCTTATTAAATTTAACTGTAAATTACATCGTATAATTTTCAATTTCTGGTTCTATTAACAGCCAATGCTTTGGCAACCAGGAAACTATAGGTTACACGACATACTTGAAATTTATTCGTTTACTATTTTTTGCGCTCCGTTCTCGAGTTTTTCAAGGAAGGAAAGGGAAGGGAAAGAAAGCGAAGGGAAAATGAATGATTAAGTTGTGTTTTTGAGTCGGAAGAAAATGAAGTAGAACCCCTTTACTCCCAAATCATCCCATATTTGGAAGGATAATTTTTTAACCAAATAGCCCCTCCTTCCTTCTTCCTTTCCCTTAGAAAAAACTTGAGAAAACACAACCTTGGATCATTGGAGAACGGAGAGATAGACTCGGACTATAGCAAATTGATTGCCGTGTGTGTCAGCAAATTGATTGTCGTCGTGGATGTTGAGCAGGACCCCACCCCATGGCACAGATTTAACAAATCAGATTGAGCAGGATTCTTGGAGGCTATCTACGGTCGTCTTGGAGTAGATACCCCTACAAAAACCTTAATTCTATTGGTTCGATTTTGGTTTTTGGTCGGTTTTGAAGCCTGAACCGAACCAAACCAAACAAATTGGTTTTTAAAAGTTTGAAAACCAAAATCATTGATTCTTATATTGGTTTGATTTTTTCGGTTTTTGTGTTTCTGCTCACTCCAAAATGACAATGGTAAATTGACTATTGTATTCGGTAACAACTTCCATATAAATCATAAACAGGAAAAATAAGTTCAAAATGAGGTCTTTTGCATTTCGTTATGAACATTAAGCTTCAAGGTTATATAAATAGAAACTATAACTGATAAATAGTAAAAAAAAACATGTATGAAATTTACAAACGATAACGTTTTACAAAAGCAATAAATGATGAAAGCGGTATAAAAACTGATCAGATGTTATAAAAATGTCTTAAGATAAATAATAAAGCCATTTTTTTAAAAATTTTACAATAAAATGTTTGAAAGGATACCTTTAAGTTTAATAGTGGGAAAAAAGTTTATTACCTTAAATAGAAAATTGTTTAAAGTTTCTTACACCACTTATACTTATGACATCCATGACTGACTGTCATATCAGTTTTTTAGTCTATAGTCATGAATTAAGCAGCCCTAGTTAAGACATGCATGACTAACCTCCATATCATCATCCATTTTCATTTTCACAACAAAAAAAGGGCTTGAAGCCCATTGTAGCTTGTCGTGGTGATGACGAGCAGGCCAACAACGAGCAAAGAACGAAAGCTGTCTAGTGGACGACGAGCCCATGACACCGGTGACGAGCTCGTGGCGTCCCACAACAACAGGTCTTACCTTTTGTGTAAAGATATGTAGATGTGACGGTAAAATTAAATGCAACATGACCTCTTTTGATATAAATAAAAGACTAATATACATCAAATTTATTGAATGATCATAACATTTCATTTAATAAAATAAATTTTAATTACTTAATCTTCACCATCTATTTAATCAAAATTGAGATTCTAATTTTGACTTTTATAAGTCAAAATTAAATTAAAATTATTAGAGAAATTTCATATATGCTCTTATTAAACATTAAAATATCATATTTGTTCACCTTAATTTACAAATATCATATTAACCCTTTATAACGTTTAAAAATATCAAATTTAACCAACTTTTTAATTTTATTATTTTAAACAAAATTATAATTATTTTAATTTTTTTATTCATAACAATAAATATTTGACCTTATTATCCTAATTTTAACAATAATGATCGATAGTTTGTACAAGAAATATAATAATGTCTCTTCTTATCATGATACCATGTTTGTTCCATCACGTGTGCTCTTGACCTTACGTCGACGCTTCCATCGTTAGTCTGGGTGTTGAGGTCGCCTGTTATAATTTCTTTCGTATTTTATAATTATTTAATACTTTTTTATTAATGTTTTATATTTATTATTTGTTTAAAACAACTCATGTATCACTCAAACATCTAATCTAGTTATTTAATAATTGATCGGTTACTTAAAAGATAAATAAGTCTCATCTAAATAGTGACAATAAAAAACACTCTTGCATGTGATTTTTTTTACCTTAAAAATAAAATATTGCTTAAAGTTTGTTACCTTATTAAAAATATCTATAATTTTAATTAAAAATTCGTCTAGCTTTCAAATTAAGCATATCATAGATTAGAATACAATGCAATATGTACTTGTCACTTGGCGAGACCTTTCGTACACATTATATATAATAACAATTACTAGGAAGTATGATTAGTAACTTTTGTATATTAATTTTTTTTTCATAGCTTTGGTTTGCGGATTGGCAAACAAAGAAACAATTAATTGTGTTCATTCTAATTCTCATTGGCTTTTTTAGCTTTTACAACTTTCGTTCCTTTTTCCTAATTTTCATATGCCTCCCTCGCAAATAAAAAATTAAGAGTTAATTTCATAAATGATCCTTTAACTAACCACGAATTGCAAGTTTAGTCCTTTTTTTGAAAAAGTTGCAAGTTAGATCCTTTAACTACCATTTTGTTGCAACCACGGTCCTTTCTAACGAAATCTGTTAACTTGCTCCGTTAAATCTATATGTCCTTTTACCAATTTATTAATTTTTAATTAATTTTTAGACTATTTTAACTTTTTTTAAATAAAAAATTAAACTTCATCTCCCTAATTACCATATCTCAGTCTCTCATATCTCTCTCTGTCTCGATGAACACACAAACACACCTCCGTAATGGACCACCGTACCTATGCCACCACACCGCTACACAACCGCCTCTCTTCGCCACAGATCTACCATCGCACCACCGTGGTTGCAACAGATATGTTCTTGAGACCACCACAAATC
>JAUEJL010133940.1:0-11138 GCA_032274825.1 Drosophyllum lusitanicum | reverse complement strand
TTTTACATCTAAAGGACCAAAATAGTGACTTTTGCCAGACCACAGGGACCAAATCAGTAATTTACTCTATATTTTATAATGTTATATTTGCAACCAAGTTTCAACTTCACTCCGGTACTAATTTATATTGTGAACTTTTCATAGTTTTGACTTAGACCGGCCGCATCGACTAGCGTTGGCTGGCTCCTCTACCCGTCTGGAACATCATCGCCTTTCATAGGGTTGGTACTGGTGGGTTCCCTAGCTGGTTTATGGACTAGTAGCAGTTCCCTTCTTTTTTCTTTTCTTTTCTTCTCTCTTTCTCTATCTTAATTAATATATATTTTTTTATTAATATTTGATGTGGGTTGAAGATGGTTGTATGTGGGGTTTGTAGGTTAGAGAGGATTAGAGGTGGGAGATGATATAGATGTTGATGTGGCAGTGTGTTAGAGAGGGTAAGTGGGGGTTAGATGCTGATGGTCTTAATATGAAACACAACTATTTATAGTATTTTAGATTTTTTACTAAAAATTTTAAAAAATATAAATATAAAAATAATGTAAAAAAAAACTAAAAAGCTTAATTTTAACTTTTATACTTGCATGTCAACTATCAATTTATAAAGTTTTACAACATCGAAACTTGAGTGATTAAAAAACAAAAAATGTAAATGATTTAAATAAAACAATAATAAAATTTATAAATTAGTATTAAAAAATGTTAATCTTTTAAATGAATATGGGGGTGTTTGATGTTACATTGTTTTAAATGTAACTCAAACATTGAAAGTCAAATCAATTCAGATGTTGATAGTCGACAAGATCCATGGAGTCAAATCAATTTGATTGACTTAATCAAATTTATAAATTACATTTTATTTAATTCGGAGAGAAAAAAAAAGATTAGAAAAGAAATAAAAAAAGTTTTGTATGTTAGAAATATTTTAAGAAAAAAAGAGAAATGATTTAGAAGGAAAGTTTGGTTAACTTTTCCTCCTAAACTTTCCTCTTAATGTGGGAGGATTTGGAAGGAAAGAAAAGGAAAATCTTTTGATTTTTCGTAAGTGACTAAATTACTCTTAATCACAATAAATAATTTTTAAAAGTAAGGATATTACTGTAAAATGACCCTTTTTTCTTTCGTTCCTCTCCAATTCGGGAACACAAACTTATGTCTTTTCTCTCCAATTCCATTTCTTTTCTTTCCAACTCGGAAACATGAAAAATCAAAATCATTATCCTTTCTTTTCTCTTCTTTTTTTCCGTTAATTTTTTCCTTTTCTTTCCTTATCATGTCTCGGAAACACAGCGTTAGTGATTGAAAATGTTAATTTTTTTAACTAAACCTACTAGATACTCGAATCCAATTATATATATTTATTTTAGCTAAATATATTATAAACTTATAATTTTTATTTTGAAGATTTAGGATTATATAATTATAATTTTCTAAATTTTCATATTTAGTTTAGACATTTCACTAGATTAGCTAAAAGGGAGTTTGTTTTAGCTTATTAAGGGCTTCTTTTTAATAATTATTTTTCACTTATTTTAAACTTATAATAAGAAAATAAGCAAGAGTTATAAAAAATAAGTACTGAAAAATAAGCTGTAGTTATCTATCTCTCTATTTTCCTTTTTGTGAAACTTGATTCATTGATCGCTGATGCAATTTTTATGTTATTATAGTGAAATTATCACTTGGTTATATTAGTTTAAGGTATATAGAGCGAAAACCTAATAAGTGAAGGGTCTTTCCTGGAAATTATAAAACAATCAAATAATATTCCGGTTAGTTTGTCATCGGAGAAAATGGGAAACCGGCGGGATAATCGTTTAATGGCAATACGAGTAACCGTTCGAGCAAGAATAAAAGGAAAACGCACACAACCCAGTAATCTTTGCTTCCGGCTAATCTCTAAAGGTGTGTGGATCAAGATCCTCTTTTACAATACCTTCTCTACGATGATCCAACGTATTCATCATGATCGATTTCCCTATTTCATTCCACTTTATATGCATTTGTAATCAATCAATATGAGAGGCAATGACACACATGTGTCATGCAGATTTTATGCAGAATGTGTCAAGAATTGAAAAAAAGGTCCAGATCATGATATGGTGGATGTGCATTAATGGTTTTAAATATTGTATTGTGGTTTAAATTCTAAGATTTTTGTAGGGTTTCTTCGGGCATGGGATTGAGTAAAACTGAAATCAATCTGAAAAGACTGCTAGCAGCTGCTCCACACCAACAAAATAAGGTGAAATTTATGCATGTACGTATTCTAAACGTTGGTAATAGTTTCTTGCTAATCCCCATTTTGAATCTAATTCTATAGGATTATCATCAGTGGTTTTTGAAAATGTTGGTTCGAATTCATTGCTTACATGAATTTGTGAATCTTATTTGCCAGAGAACTGTGCCTATAACCTGTTTGATTAATTGTTTCAGTGATCATGAATTAAGATTATGGTGTTTGAATCACCTTTTGAATTGAAAACTTATTTACTGTCATTTATAGAATCTTAAATTGTGGGCTTTGGAGCTAATACAGAGGTTATATTTGCAGTATGTTGCTACTTTAAGAGAACAGTTGGAACAAGTTGCCTTAGAGCAAACTTCTGAAGGATTATCCAGGCCTGATTTCTTTCCTTCTCCTTAGGTCATGTGGGTTTTTGTTTGCGCTTGCATTGCTATGAATGTACCTGTTATCGTGACTTGAAGTCGTAAGAAATAGTTTTTAGAAGTTTGTATTAACATATTCTGCTTTCGATCAGATACTAATTTTGGTTAGCCATTCTTGCAACCTGAACTAAGAGATCGACTTTTATAGTTTACTCCCTTTTTATAAGGTTTCTTGACTTCTTTTTCTTCACAAAATATTAGAAATTATCAAACACTCAAACATCTTATTATTGCAACCTCATGCAGTGAAGCACATCCAAAAACTATCTTCTACAACCAATTTTACTGGAACTTATTATCTAAACATGATTACTTAATATCGTATGATCACTTTTTAAATGCATATTGAATCACCCCATCAGTCTGATAGGATTACAATCTTACTTTTATGCCCACAGAGTTTCAATAGCTTTGGTTAATGATTACTCAGAGAAAATCGAAGCAATTGCAGCGAAACTGGCTAGCCCTGTGGTAATTTTATTTCGTTTTCAGGATATGTATAGTTGTAAATACAATTCAGACGCAACAAAATCGTATTTTTCTTAATAATTTTGGCAGACGGATGCTGTAGCATTTCGGGAGCTGAGAGTTGATACTTCTTTCAGGGAAACAATCAGTATAAAAGAAGAAGAAAATATTAGCCTTTCGCCAGGTTTAAGAAGAAGACTTGTGTAAGTAGAAACTGCATGATCTCGCTGATTTTAGCTTTTGATTCTGTCATATGATTTTGATTTTAATCATAATTATGTCTTTATGATTCAAAAGACCCTCAGCAGCTGAACACAGAGGCCAAGATGTTTTTGAATCATCTGATTCATCTCCTGTCAAATTGGATGCTGCAGCACAAGCACATATAACAAAACATAGGTACTTAATGCCTATAACTAGTTCTCACATCATCCCTTTACTCTAAAGTGAGTCGATTGGGTTTTGTTTTATCTCTTACAAGTCAAACGAGTAAAGAAAAAAATATGGCTAACAAAATGGGTTGAAGAAGTTGAAAGTGGCTCATAGTGTATTGTTTATTGCATAAAACCTCCAAAATTATTTTATTCAAAATTAGACTGCTACTGAAACAATCTAATTTCTGTAATCATATTTGGCATGATATTATTTATAGAAGATTCAGGACAAGATGTGTTTTTGGTCAAGGAGACCCACACTGTTTCAACCACGGAAAAAAGTTAACCCTTACTCAACTCGCACATTTTGCCACCTCTTCTAATTTAGTATTGCCTCAAACAGGAAGCTTCAAGAAGATTTGACAGATGAAATGGTGGTTTTGGCACGACAACTTAAAGAGAGCAGTCTTAAGATGAACAAATCCATACAAAACACCGAGAGAGTAAGTCTTTTGGAATCATATTCCTGTTTCACATTTATTTTAGTTTATATTTTCCTCCAATTTACGCATTAAATCTTGGGTGCAGATTCTTGATTCGACTGAAAAAGCCGTTGAGCATAGCTTAGCAAGCACAGGGCGAGCCAACACACAAGCTACAACTGTGTACTCCCAGAGTTCCAAGACTTCGTGCTTCACGTGGCTTGTGATGTTTGTAATGATATGTATTTTCGTCATGGTGGTTCTTCTTATCAAAGCAACTTGAAGCATGTTGGTCTACGGATTTTGCAGTGTTAGCGGAAGCTATCTTTCAAAAATGGTATCTACTAAAAAAAGAACAAAGAAACAAAAGAAAATGAATTAGAATAGTTTGTTGCATGTAGGTCATTTGGAATTATATGTCTCAATAAGGTGACCATTCATGTTATGATTTGAACCCGTAAAACGGTGGGTTTGGTTCTATTTTATAGTTTCATATACAGTTTTTTTTTAACGGCAAACACCACTTTTATCTACAAATAATTATGATTACTTTAGACGTTATATAAGAAAATAACATTTCTATAAAGTTGATCATCGATATATATACTAAGATATATTTTGTAGTTACTATAGGATATTTAAGCATTAAAATTACGTATGATATTTCTTACAAATTTAATGCTAATTTATTTCTTAATAAGGATATAAACTAAATGAATTGTTGGAAACAAATTTATTGTTTGCAAGCAATTAAGTTAGAATATATAACGAGGAAATCATGTAAAAGTATTTAAGCGGTGATGGAGAGGATTCATATAAACCCTTGTCAAAACTTATGTGCATGGTAATCTTGCAAAACTTGTAAGAAAGTAGCATATATATGTCGTCTAGTTCACAAGGCATTGCCGCGGTAACATCTTTTGTAACACAACGCTCCTTTTTTCCTTTGATAACATCAAACATTCCTAGTCTCATATGTCGTTGGCTTTTAGTTTTCTTATTTAGATCTATGGTTTTTAGACCTAGGATTCGATATGTGTGTGTGTTTTCTTTTTACAAAATTTATGGGTCGAGTCATGTGGATTCATTTACATCTAGGGTTCATTGTGTGTGTTACAGATTTTGTGTGTCCGTTTGACTTTGAAGGTGGTGGGTGTGTCAGTAATGACGAGGGGTGGAGGTTGGTAGTCGTCATGAAGAACACTTGAACCATGAGGCTAAAGAAGATGGTGGTAGTGGATTTGTTAAATGTTAAACATGCAAGGTGCTTTATATTTTCTGAATTATGTTGAAGATAAAAGTTAGTAAAAATAATTGATTAATGTTTTTCATATTAATAATTTTTTTAGAATCAACTTAAATATTAATTGATATTAAAGAAAGTGAACACAATTGATAAGAAAATGGTAGTTTAGTCATTTTAAATGAAAAAGAGACCAATGATACAAACGATTCGAGTCACAAATTACAAAATTTATGGGTAAAGTTAGAATTTTGACAAAACCACAAGAATCAAATTTGTAATTTATCCAAAATATGTTTTGTATACTTAAAAGAAATTGCTTATCCTAAAAATAACCAAACTTTGGTTTTAAAATTAAGGGTCAATAATGGTTTAACCATCAAAGTTTTACTTCAGTTTCGGTTTAATCATCAAAAAAAAATTTCAAACAGTTTTACCATAAAGTTTAAATTTAGAATTATTTAATCCTCAAAGTTACACCTTCTTTTTTATTTAAACCTTAAAGTTTTTTCCCAAACGATTTAACCCTTAAATTTTTGTTAAAAATGATTTAACCCTATAAGTTTTGTCAACTTTTTAATAAAAAGTAAAATGCATAATAAGTAGAGAGAGTAAAATCGAAAACCATACAAAACTTAACTGATTAATAAGTTTTTTTAACAAAACTTCAAGGTTTAAATCATAAAAAAAAATTTGAGGTTTAAATCATAACAAATTCAAACCTTATGGTAATTTTATTTAAAAAAAAACTTTGATGATTAAACCGAAATTGAACGAAAACTTTGATAGTTAAACAATTATTGACCCTTTATTTAAATATTATTATTTGTAAGTATGACATCACTCACCACAAAAGTTACTAGCTATATACATTCTATCTCCAAATAAATAATAATTAGAAGAGGGAGAATTTTATAAATCCAATTATTAATCATCTCATAGTAATTACTATATTAAAAAGAGTACAATTCCCCAAAACTAATACATTTTCCTTTTTTTTTCCTTCAAAAAAGCGCATTCAATTACTTGGAAGTATTTTTACTTGTTTTCCCTTACAAAATACAACATTTTTATTCTTTTTATTAGCATGTTAATTCAAAATTACTTTCATACCTATTAATTTTAAATACCATTTTTGGTCATAATATATTCTATTAATTAATAACTCAATAATTTTCATAAATCATGTATAAAATACAGCCATTATAAGACCTTTTAAGCTGCTAGTAGCAATCTTTGTCACTTTCCTCATACACAGAACCACTCTGTTTGGTTCATTTGGCTTTTTCATTTATAGATGTTTGTCCTTTGTTTATATAAATCATCCAAAAATTATCATCAATCATAATCAATCTCCACCACCATCCTCTAACCTATTTTCTTTCTGCAAAATTCGCAATCTGACATGGGTTGTGTGGCGTCGTTAACGAAATGCGCCGCCGGCGACGACGGCGACGACGACCTACTGGTGTCGCTGTGTAGAGAGAGGAAGCGATTGATGAAATCCGCTGTCGATAGGCGGTACGCCCTCGCCGGAGCTCATTGTAAGTACAGTCAGTCCCTCTACGCCGTCGCGTTAGCCGTACGGTTGTTCGTTTCCCGCCATTCTGCTTCTTCTTCTTCTTCATTTCTCATCACTTTCCCTGCCGCCTCACCGAATCCTACCGTAGACCTTCACCACACACAATCCAAAGCCGCCACCGTTGATAAGGCGGCTGCGGCCGAGGAGGAGGAGGAGGAGGACGACGACGAGAGTACCGGTATGGTATGCGAGCATTTTTACGATGACGATGTAGTGGGGCCCACACGACCTGCAATGACGTCACCGAATCGGTTGCAGAATCAGAATGATTTTGGTGGGTGGGATTTTTTTAATCCTTTTGACGATTTATTGGGAAGTGGTGGTGGTGGTGATGGTGATGGCGGTGGGTATGAGGATGGCCGACAAAAAATGAAGGCGGAGGACGGTGGTTGTGATGTGAAGGTGACGGTGGCTGATGCTAAAGTGAGCCGTGAGTTGACTAATGTACCATCACTGGCTAAAGATGGAAGGGAGCTATTGGAGGCACTAAAAGATGTGGAAGATTATTTTCTAAAAGCTTATGAATGTGGTGTTGAATTCTCTAAATTGCTTGAATTCACCAATGTGGGCCCTCTTGATCATCTTGATTTAAAAGGTACTCAAATAATTATATATAAAGTTTATTTTATAAAAAAAACAACAAAATGATGAATATAGCTAGCGACAGCTAAGAATGGTTTGTGAGTAGAACTGTATCTGTTTGGTTGGCAGAAAGCTCGGAGAAGTTTATTCCGACGATAACATGGCATAAATCGACGATCACAAGATCACCATCGTGTCGAAGTCTTCTCTCTAGCAGCTCGAGGAGTTCGTCGACATGGACAGGAATCAACAGCAACAATGATCTCTTTGATGAGGCTGGAGGAATGGAATCTGGAAGCCATTTATCAACTTTAGGAAGATTATATGCTTGGGAGAAGAAGCTGTATGATGAAGTTAAGGTACAATAAAGAATTAAAAGAAAATTAAGTCAAATTCTTTGTATTTGATCTTGTTTTTTTTTCAATTCTTTGTGTTTATATTGATATCTTTGATGGGTTTTAGGCTGGTAACGAAATGAAGAAGATATATGATCGAAAATCTTCACAATTGAGCTCGGAAAATGCTAGCAACAAGCAAGCAATAGAAGACCAAGTTAACGATTTATACTCGAGAATTCTGGTTAACATAAAGATCTGCCAATCAATCTCTAAGCGAATCGATACGGTGAGAGACGAAGAACTTCAGCCACAGCTCATTGAGTTGCTACGCGGGTAAGAATTTAATTTCGATTATGAAGTTGGAAATCGGTTTGGATTATGCAATTGATCAACATGTTAAAAGATTTCTTCGATTCATGTTGCAGGATAACAAAAACTTGGAGAACAATGTTGGAATCACATAAAACACAAAGCCGAATTATGTTTGAAGTGAGATCGTTCCCTTGTTCGAGTCTCTCGAATGATAGATCCCGCCATCTTGCAACTCTTCAACTCGAGGCAGAAATCCAAAACTGGTGCACTTGTTTTTCTAGTTACATCGCCTCTATTGAAGCGTATATCGAAGCTTTGAGCGAATGGGCATATAGAACGATAGCCTTAGAGCAAGAACTCAACACCCCACCTCTTGTTTTCGCCATATCTCGTGATTGGTCCAACGTTATGAAGAATTTG
This sequence comes from Drosophyllum lusitanicum, assembly GCA_032274825.1. Taxonomy (NCBI): domain Eukaryota; kingdom Viridiplantae; phylum Streptophyta; class Magnoliopsida; order Caryophyllales; family Drosophyllaceae; genus Drosophyllum; species Drosophyllum lusitanicum. The sequence continues at coordinate 2,667 of JAUEJL010133940.1, read as the reverse complement.
CCCAAAAAAGCAGTGACATACGCCATGAAGAGATTCGCAAAGGATTTACGAACTCTTTGGAGCCTGCAAGAAGCCGAGCAGCAACAGAAGCGAAAGGTTGACCGGCTTGTGGTCAGTTTGGAGAAGGAAGAGAAGAATATGGTCAACTGGAAGCCAACAAATGTGAAGAACAACAGAGTGGATGTTTTGGGTGATAAGAAGGCTCAAGTGGAGGGTTTTAGGAAGATGGTCGAAATCGAGAAGGCGAAACACAAGGATTGTGTCGAAGAAACCTGTCGAGTTGTTTTGATCGGGTTTCAGACAGGATTTGCTTCGGTTTTCGATTCGTTAGCGGAATTTTGCGAGGTTAGTGCGAGGAAGTACGATGATGTTGCACAAAATGCGACTTCAGGACAAAATGTGGTTCGGGGATGATGAGGTTAAACATAGTATTTTTTGTTGATATGGTTTGAACATGATCAAATTTGGGGTAGACTATGTAAGACTTGTTGGATATGTTGTGGAAATGGTGTAAAGAATTAATTACTTAGATAATTTATTGACCGTGTTAAAGATATTTGTTCATCTTTATATTCACACAAATAAGTTATTGTGCTGAAGAGGGGATGTTAGAGTTACAACCAAACTAAAACCTAAAATTAGTGTTTTATTAGATACTAGATTGAATATCCGTGTAATATCCGAGTTAGTATAAAAAATGATAAAAATTTAACATTAGTAAAAAGATATTAAATAATTATTAAACATGAAAGAAATGAGAATTTTTAAAAAGTGACATACAGCGTCAACATCCAGACCAATGGTGGAAGCGTTGACACGAGGGGGGCAAACGTGACGACAGAAACATGGTATCACAATACGAAAAGACGTAATTATATTTTTATACAAGTCGTCGAACATTATTATTACAATTAGAGTCAAGAAAGTCAAGTAATTATTTGTTATAATTAAAAAGTATTTAAAATGATTATAAAATATTTTAAAATAATAAAACTAAAAATTTGGTTAAATATAATAATTTGAAATGTTATAAAGGGTAAAAATAAATTTGTAAATTAGGGTGTGCAAAAACGGTATTTTAAAATTTAAGAAGGTCATATATGAAATATTCTATAATAATTTATGATTCTAATTTTGACCAAAAAGTCAAAATGGATTTCTGTTTTTATAAAAGTAGATGGTTCAAATTTAATTTTTATCCAAATAAATGGCTAAGATTGTTTAATAAATTTTTTTAAGTTAGTCTTTTATTTATGTTAGAATATTTAAGTATAATTACATCTAATTATTGTCTAATTATGTAAATATTCTTGTAAAACTTAAAATTACCTCAATATTCTTTTAAATCTTCACAATTATCATATATATATATATATATAAAGAGAGAGAGAGAGAGAGAGGATAAGGTTCGGAACAAAACCAGTCTTATATACAGAACTCACGGAACAAATCTCAGCCTTTAGATTTATATGATCAATGGTCAAGATTACGACCGAATATGCATTTTACTTAAAATGAATATGTAGTTTCCAACCGAATATGCAGTTGATGTAAATCGAATATGCAGAGGTAATCTCAACCGTTGATCATTCAAATATAAAGAAATGATTGAGATTTGTTTTGTAGTTTCTATATATAAAGCTGCGTTGTATTGATCATTGTTCTCTCTCTCTCTCTATATATATAGAGAGAGAGAGAGAATATATATGGGTTTAGTTTCTGGGTTTAGTTTCTAAAAGTGTATTGAAGTTGTCATTTTTTTACTATGTATACCCAACTTTCAAAACTATCATTTAGTGTATCATACTTTCAAAAACTACCATTTTGCGTATCAATTTACCTCTTGTTTAGGTTGCCAGTTTTTTTTAATCATTTTGTATTTATTTTAATATCTCTAAAATCCATCTTAGATGCCATGTCATTTTTAATTTATTTTTATCTTTCTAAATATGAACATGAAGAACACAAGAACTCGAATCTGAACCAAGAAAATGAAAACCCTAAAATTGAACCAAAATCTGTGAACCAAGAACCAGATCTAAACCAATAACAAGAACAAGGACAAAACCCTAATCATGGGAGAACCTGAAATCGATTAGAACAAAAACCCTAATCCTAGGAGAATTTGAAATCGCAATTCATACCATCGATTAACAACTTAATCAAGAAAAATTCTAGACTACTAATAGATCGCATTTGAACAAAAATCCTGATTAGCAGAAGCATAAATCCAAAGCATTAAGAAAGCCCAAATCGTTTGAAAGTTGTATAGAAACACTAAACTTACCTCATCGAACAAGAACCCCAAAAATCTCTAAGCAAAATACTCGCCAATGAACAAGAGTGTAACACCGGAAAACCAAAGCCATTTTTTTTATAATGCGTTACGGAAGCTTAATTAAACAAACTTGCTTTACATACAATACAAACATTTACAAACCATAAACATCTGTTCACAAATATAAAAAACAACTGTCTTGGTGTTACAAAACAACTGGCTCATTTCCTTTAAAATTCCAAACATATCCGAGTAGGGTCGAGCTTTCCTTCTACAACCACCAACAACTCACAAACCTGCAAAGCATCAACGGAGGGGAATTAGCACAAAGCTAAGTGAGTAGAAGCTAAACACAAAGGCAAACATCAACAGTCAATATCAAAGCATGT
>JAUEJL010133929.1:0-11138 GCA_032274825.1 Drosophyllum lusitanicum | reverse complement strand
AAACTAATTATCTGCGATTTCAAATCACAATAATCAAATAATCAGTTTTTAAACGCAATCCCAAACACCCTCTTAATCATTTTAAACCAAAACCGCTTATGACTTGTGTTTATATATGTGTTGGACAATGCTTATTATAAACTTTTGTGTAATAGCCTTTTGCTTTAAGGGATTATTGAGCCGTAAGAGTTTCTCTTGGTTAGGGCTTATTTTGCTGGTGCGAGCTCTTGACTCAGATGTGCGCGGTTTAATTGGTTTTACTTGTGCTGTTTCCGAAGCATCCTCCTAACCACTTGCTTGAAACTCTTATAGGACTCGAACCATTGACCTCCCCTACTGATCTAACTCAAACACCCTAACAAGGATAGTGTATAATAATGGCTAAAAAAACTAATTTTTTGAAGAAATATTAAAGTGAATCCATAAAGAATACGGATAGGAAGAATGAATAATTCCTCTTCCGGCAACAAGTTGGTCCATAAAACATTAAAAAAGGTATCAATGGCTGCCTGCCGGCACTTTCCTATACTCAACTTGCTTTCCTCCTATCTTCGTACCCATACATACCATTTATGTATTACACCCATTCTTTCCTTATATTATGTATCCAAGAGTTTAACAAAAATTCGATTTTGTGATGCACAAATACACTTATTCATGCATACTTAGTGTCACTTTATCTACCTAAGAAACCGGACATCATCAAGGTAAGATAACCTTGTATTCAAATCTTGTGTTTTCGGTGAACTTTATTTCAACGATGAACAATGTCATCTTGCTTGCGCCGTTTTTGAATATTGTGTAATTTCGTTTTTGGACACCTTTGTAGCCTTAGACTGAATTATTGACATGTACTAGAATTTTGAAGAGGGTCCGTAGTTGTGGAAGTGGTGGGGTGGTAGTGGCCTCCATCTACGCCCGTGGTGTGCGTCATGCCACTACGGCACAAACGTGGTGGATATATTAAGTAATGGGGTTATGTGATAGTTTTTTTTTTGTTTTATATCGGATTTTCATAAAAGTTGCAATATTTTTTTCTTTATTTTTCAACCTTCTCATTCAAAAAAAAAAAGTATTCATCTAAATTGTTAAATGAAAGCCTGATTTTTTTTTGATTTATTATTTATTCAAGTTATTCAAACAACTTGAATACTTGGTCTTTTATTAACTTTTTCTTCTTAAAATGAATAAATTATTGTAATCAAGAGTCCATTCATTCACATCCTTGTCGACCATTTTTCTCCATTGTTCACTTTTAGAGCCATTATCTTGCATATTTAATTTTAATGCTTTTTGCTTACCAAATGAAAAAAAATATTAAAATATTAATTGAGGTAGATAATAATAATAATAATGAATTAAATGAAAATAGTCATAAAGTACATGAAACCATCACATGCCACTTTATTTTCCCCTACACCCATCACTACTTTTGTTTAATACAACTCTTGATTTCAATTTCTCTATTTTTCTATAGCTACATCTCCAATGCCTAATTCTTTGCGAGCCCAATTAAGGAATTTCTTCAAGAAAGTTAGCTTCTTGTCCAAAGTCAACAACTTCAAAAACAAACCCATCAAGAAATCATGTGCTCTTGATCTCATAACATCTTTCATAGCTATGGATGTCTCAAATCAACTCAAGCAAGTCTTCAAATTCTTCGATATCGACGGTGATGGCAAGATTTCTCAAGTGGAACTCACAAATGTGTTGTTGAGTTTTGGCCAAGAGAAGTCAAAGGCCACCATTGAAGCTCAAGGGATACTCAAGGAAGTTGACTTTAATGGAGATGGTTTTATTGACTTGGATGAGTTCATGACAATTATGGATAGTTCCAAGCCAGTTTTTATTAGCTCCAAGGAAGATAATGGTGATGATGATCTTAGAAGTGCTTTTATGGTGTTTGATAGTGATAGAAATGGACTCATTTCTGCAAAGGAGCTGCAAAAGGTGCTCATGAGTCTTGGATGTAGCAATTCCAAGCTTGGACAATGTAGAAAAATGATCAAAGGTGTTGATAAAGATGGAGATGGTTTTGTTGACTTTGAGGAATTTAAGTCAATGATGTCCATAGGTATCAACTAGTTTTAATTTTGAAAATAGGTACGTACTCGATCTATATCTCTCTTGTTTGTACTGCATTGAAGACTTGTACATCATGCGTTGTCTTGTACTATCACTACATGTGTATGTTAAGACATAAATTATATATAAAGGTCATATCACAAGAAGTTATCTTCTATTTGTCTTTGAGATTTAATTTGGGAACAATATAATTCTTATGTCCCCATGTATCAACTCACTCTATAAGTTATCTTTTATTTGAGCAGCACATCTCGTGTTCTTAATATTCCACAAGGTTGTAGATTAAGTCCGGTAATAGATAATGATATAAAATTTGGTTTAGATTTAGAAAGTATATGTTAAGCTCTTCAAAAAGAACCCACTCTATACTATATTACTATTCGGATAGATAGTTTCACTCTTTTTTTACCCGTTACACATTAGACTTAATAATAGAACTCTATAATTAAAAGTAAATAAATAAAATAAGAATATTACTCTTTTGTATTTAGTTACTCAAGCTTTTAAAGTAAAATGTAGTGCTACTTGGGTCTTTTAACAAAATATATATGAGTGTTTGTATGAGTCTATACTTACATGTTTAGTTTATCAAAATATATTCAATTTTCATGATTTGTAATTGTATTTATCTAACTCTAAAATATATCATTTAATGTACTAAATTTTCAAAAGGGTTATCATTTAGTGTAATGTGATAGCAGGTTACCTTCGTTGACTTACATTTTGTGGTGACTTCATCGTTGCCGAATGCTGATCTCTATGAACCAAATAGAGATCTGGAACCATAGAACTAAAACAACTACATTGAAACCATCAAATTGTAAGGGGTTTGCTCCCATTACGAGCAATAGATAGAGAAGATGAGTACGTGTATGTATAAAGAACTCTAAAAACTAATCATCATGACATTCCCTTCCCAAGGGAGTACACGTCCTTACACAGTATGCATCCATCCGTCATTGGAAACACCACTTCCTGTCTTCCTGTCCGACTCATTTCATATGAAAGAGCAAAATCAAAGACGAATGCTGTCAGATACAAAGATAACACGGTGGTGTCACGACTAAAGATATTATAACTCAAAGGGTTACACACTCAATCTAGATCTAAATACCAAATTCTATGATGATTTACAATTCTCCAAGTGTGTTATATTCGAAAAGTAGTTATCGAACGAACGAACGGTTGTTAATATTTATAAAACAAACATTTAGGGATATGCAAGAACGTGTTTATTTATGAAATAAACATGTTTTGATAATATTTGGTTGAGACATATACTTAAGTATGCTAATTAAACCATTCATCTGATCACAAGTCTAACTTCATTTGCTATGTATAATTATATAAGGTGATACCTCTTAACTTATGTGATTATTATAGAGGAAGTTAACACGTACGTACGAAATCTATAGATTAAACATGACTTAGAAGCAAAATTCCATCCTAAACCTAATTAATTTTGTAATTATTTAAGTTTTAGTTGATACAAATAACATTAATTCTTTATATCTTAGGAAATTAATTGTTAAAGTTGAAACATACAATTAGTACTTGACTTTTAGGGTCAACCGTCAAGTCTAAATCATAACTTGTGCATCATATAATCATTACCATCTCTACATTATTTACGAATTTTGTGTTGCATGCCACTACTTAGCAAGTTGAGAGAAATCTTCAATCCATATAAAATATACGGAAAATATGAGCCTAACCTCACTAACTATTAATTAGTGCGAATCTGCGACTTAAGCCTTTAACTTCGTTATAAATGTCTCTAGCTACGTCCATAATTCTATTGCCCGGCCAATCCATAATTTTCATCATTGGACTTAGATGTCTCTTGTAGCTCCTTCTCACATTTCCGGTAAATGAAGCACACAACATGTTGTTACCGTCTTACCGATCTCATTTTCTATATGCTTAAGCCAACTCAATTATAGTGGACTTGCTAGTAAGCTCACCATGCAACCTTAGTACACCACACTCCAATCACAATTGATTAAGTCAACCTAAGGGAGACACAAATTTACAAGTGGAGGATATTGAGAACTTAGAGTAGTTACTTTACAAGGACACTTGTGCATCTATGGCCATGATAAAAACTATATTCACTAAGGTTTGGATGAAGTAAAATGAGAAGAACAAAAGAATAAGAAAGATCAATGGCTAATTATATACTCTAAGCTACATATGTCTATCATTCTTTCATGCATAGAATTGAAATCAGTGTGTTTGTAATTGATCCACAGAATTGGAGAAAGGTATCATTTCTTCTTCTCAGGCTCAATCTCAGCTCTACAAGACAAAATACTAATCAAATAATTTATAGTGTTTTAGCCATGTGAATAGATTTAACGCTCAAATAAGCCAAAGGGATTTTCAAGTATATGAAAATAGGGTTATATATGGACGTTAGATCCATTTTATAGGGATAGAGTTCTACTCCATCTCTCGTAAAAATATTGTCCACTTTTGACTTTTTAAAATCTTTTTCAACTTTAACCATAAGTATTTTTGTTTGTGTTATATAATACTTTATGAAAGTTATAACAATAAAAATACATTTAAAACATAATTCATTCATATATTTTGCATTAAGTATTATATAACACAAACAATAATATTTAAGGTCAAAGTTGAAAAAGAAAGACCTCTAAAAATCAAAAGTAGACAATATTTTTAGGACTAAGGGAGTACAATATAAGAACGTTTTGCGCATTGATTCTACGGGATTTGAGCATTAATGTAGACGAATCTAAGCAACTAACTAGTCTTATGATGTGTTATCCAACAAATTAAAGGATGATAAGTGTCCATAATAAGATCCAAATGAATATTCTTTTAGTGTATTTATAAGAGAAAAACTCTAGACTATTAAAGAGAGTAGAGCCTTTAAAAACATTTTATAGCTCTCTACCTTGGCCTCTCTCTTTCTTGACTAATGTAAGACTCTAAAATCCAAATATCATATTGTAACCTTGATAAATTATCACGATAGAAATAAAATTCGTTATTACTCCATACTTATAAATCAAAGTAAGTACAAAAACAATATTTCAAAGTGTTTATATATAATATATATGTGGTCTATAGTTCTTCACAAACATTTTTAAGCATCAAGTGATAATTTGGTCTTAATATGGATGAGTAGCATAGTAAGAAAAGATATCAATCCACCTCTTTTTTGGAAAAGGAAAAAAAGATTTCTTCATTGAAGATAATTCTAGGCATGTTAGGTTGAAAGAAATTGAAGAAAGCCTCATATGATGCATGTATGTTGTAATTATTAGAGATAATATACATTATGGTTTTAGTATAGGATGACTAGGGTTTTTCTTGTACTCTTTATAAGCAGTTGTCAATGTAATATAAATATATAAACGATGAGGTTTTCGTTATTCTACATGATTAGTGAGCAAAATATGCAAATGAGTATCATCTTCACATTCAACACTGATGCTTTTAGAATGTCTGTTTTGTGCACGTTTGAAATGAATTTGGATCATAAAGTATAAGGATTTTAGAAATTAGGGAAGAAGCAAAAAGTTGGTATTTTTTTAGATAATGAAGAGATGATACAAAATGAATCAGTTTTGTATCATTGTTTGATTTAGCTCATATGTGTGCTAAAGACATGATTTGTTGAACGTTGTTTTGACGGATGGAGTTTCCCTGAATTGGCATTTGCCCTCGTTACCCTATACGATGCCATGCGTGATATAGATTGAAGTGAAGGTGTTCTTACATTTCTCTAAGACCATTCCAAAGTTAAAGCTAAATCTAGAAAAAAGAAACATGTTTACCTAAATCCAATCATTGCTAAGATAGCCCTCCCATCAATGTTTCAAAAGTAAGTTACATTTGTTAGATGTCTTTTTCTTGCAGCTTCTGTCTGATTTGTATATGTTTACATCATCATATGATTCGTTTATGAATTAACAGAACTTTTACTATATTCTAATTAACCAAAATTTTCATATTTCATGTTTTCTCAAGTCTTGAACCTTCACTCTTGTAATTGCTCTGTACACGGGGAGAGGACCAGAGGTAGACTCTTGATGCAAAATGAAAGCTCAGACTTCAATTCGTTACATTTTGTAGGTAGTATTTTTTATTTTTAATGGCAATTCGTTATTTGACATCAATGAAATTTGCTCAAAACCTTTTTTTTTCCTTTTTGATTAAAGATTGGAAGAGATTGGGCTGGGGCTTGTATCATTGCTACGGGCAGCATGGATCCTTGCCACTTTGCCAATTGTTGTAGCCTGCTTTCCATTGCCAGGGCTTGGTTGGTTTCGCAGAGCTTTGTTGGGGTTTGCCAAGAGAGGCAAAATTTTGCAATCCAACACAGTGAGTTAGATTACGGTTATGTTCTTATGTTCATAATAATTGGTATGAAAAGCAGTTCACTTTTTTTTGAGTGTTTAAGCAAATTTCTGTTAAAGTTAACTAACATTCAACCAATACTCCCAATAGACAACTTAAGTATTCGGTTTCGGTTGAATATAACTTACACATTAAGCTTTAGCAATAAGTGTATACTACAAGAATTACAAAACCGTCACATTGTGATTCTACCAGGTTCGTGATGTTGTAACAGTGTTATTGATTGTTAATCTGCCAACCTGGAATATTATTTTTGCAGTATTGGTATTTTAAACAGATAATTTAAGATGTTCTCTGTCAGTCATATTCTTTTAGGATGATTTTGGGTAATCATCAAAAGGTAATAAAGTACTTTTTGCCTTTTAAATTTTTTGAGCTGCATTTCCACAATAATTGTTGGCTACACCCTTCAACCAGTGTATTAGTTGCTGTAACATTCATGGATGCAATTTTTTGCACTCAGTGCTGGTCTTTTTTATTTATATTTTTATCATCCTTGATGTGTTTGGGTTTTATATTTGGTTAAGCCCTCTTTAGAGTAATACAATTAAAAAAAACAAACTTGCTTAAACCTGATTAGTGCTCCACATTATTAGAAGATTGGTTCCCTATTGATAGGATCTTAGCACTGTTGCTGCATTGAGGCCTTTGGCTACCAAAATACAACCTTAAGGGGGCTAATAATCTTGGAATTAATACCAAATTCTAATGTTTAGACCATTACCAATCTAATAAAGCATCAATTAGAATGATTAACAGGAAAGTAAAACGTGCGTTTGATATTTAGCTACCAGATTTGTATTGGAAACATCAGAAGCTGCAGGATATCTATCTATCCTAGAATTTTAACTGATTTATATGAACAAATATAAGATGTGTAAAATAAAACATTTCTTGATTTATTGCTGTTAGTTAGCTGGCCTGGTTTATCAGATTTCACTTAGGTGTAAATCATAAATAATTAAATCAGGTCTTTGTTTCATAAGCAAGTATGACAGAAAAATTAACTTGCAAAGTACAAACATTTGAGACTGAAAATAATTTCATGATGTCATATAGTTTTTATAACTTAGAGATATTATGTATGACCGAAATAAAGTTATACTAGTTGTATGACCGTTAAAGAAGCAGTCTCTTTGCCTTTCAAAAGAAAAAGAAGCAGTCTCTTTACCCTTGTGTAGAGACTAAATCAGTTCATGGCTATATTGTCTCAACATCATTTAGATTCTGCTAGAATTGTTGGTCCACACATATCTGCTACATGTGTAGCTGGTAAACCCTTCTGTTTTATATCTACATATCTTGACCAAAAATGGATCACTGACAGTTGTGCCACAGATCATATGACACCACATTTGAATCTGTTAACTCACTATAAACCTGTTATGCATGATGCTTATATCACTTTACCAAAATGGTTTCAGTTGCATCCTACTCTTCTTTTGCATAATGTTTTACATGTGACAGAATGCCAATTCAATTTGCTTTCAGTATGCAAGTTGGCTACACTAATTTTCAAATATTGTTTTTACACCCAATTTTTGCTTGCTCCAAGTGCCTATAATGAGGAAACCTCTGGACCTTGGCAAGGCAAATAGTGGCTTGTATCTGGCTCATCCATTAAGCTAGCCTTGTTCCGTTTCTACTACCGTGTCTTTTGCTGATTTGCATCTCAAATTAGTAAATCTCACCCTGAAGTTTGACATTGCAGACGATGGCACATACCTTTTTGACAAAATCAAATGTATTGCGTCTATCGATCGTGTTTCCTCTGTTGCGACTGTTCTATGTGGCATTTATCCTAAAGCTGGAATGCATAGAGCTTCTTTTCCTTTAAATTCTATTAGAGCTCTGTTTTTGAAATGTTGCATGTTGATCTTTGAAGTCCATGTTCTCATTCCATTTACAATGGTTTTTAAATAAATAAATAAATATATATATATATATATATATAGAGAGAGAGAGAGAGAGAGAGAATTGTGGATGATTTTTCTAGAAGCAGTTGGACATATCTTTTGGAAACTAAAAGTGCTGTATTTCATATTGCTCTTGTTGAAAATCATTTCCATTCCAAAGTAATCTCATAGATAATGGTCTTGAATTCAGAGAGCATTATTCGACCTCTTGCAATACTACTCTTAACAGAATGACATTGTTGAGAGAAAACAAAAATATCTTCTTGAAACTGCTAGACTTTATTCTTTCAAGCCAGTCTATCTATAAAGTGTTGGGATGATTGTATTCTTACTCCCTTGTAACTGATCAATAGGTTAACAGACTCAAATTTGCATCTTCTGCTAACCTTGTGTTTTTAGGCTATCCTGCTGCTAGAAAATCTTATATCTTGAAAATTTTCAGATCATATACAGCATGAACATCATTTACCAAAGACAATGACAATTAGCCTTTTGCATATTCTTAAGATGATCTTTCTTTTATTTTTCTTCATTATTACTAACAAAGTGATCAAATATGCGCACGTTTTAAGCCTTATTTACGCACTTGAAAGTGCATGATCGAAATCATAAACTTCGTGTCTGGTGTGACTTTGTTTTCTAAATATGAGGATATTGACATAATCACATAATTATATTCTTCCCGTTTCGAAATGTGAAATATTTAGTAATTTTTCATACTTTTAGATGTGAAGATGTTTGAATAAATTCTTCACGTTATTAAGTGCTAGGTCGACGTTAAGCTTTAGGGCATCTCTAGTCCATTAAACTCCACAGGAGTTTAATGGATTGTCACGTCAGCATTCCATTGTCTATACAACTTTGTCATTTAACCTCTATACTTCATTAAACTCTACATAGTTTAATAGATTTCCACATCAACATCATATATATAAAGTTGGGTCCACCACTAACATATCAAATATATAAAAGTAAATAAAAAATGAAACTGGGGTCCAACATATTTGCTATACAACCATTCAATCTCATTCTTCACTCCATTCAACCTTCATATACCTCTATTCAACATTTATACAACTTGCATTAGAGATGCTCTTATATATAAAATAAAATGTATGCACGTGAATTGGATCCTACAATGCCAAAATGGCAAAATTAAACCCTCCTCCAAGCCACGAGTAGTATGCGAACCCCAAGCCACGCACCATGAGGTAATAAACCCTCCTCTAACTATTTCTAGAAACCCATAGTGAGACTTGAACCCAAGACCTGCACTATGGGGTAAAACTTCATATACCATTGGGACAGGAGCCCGTTGGTGGCAAAATTAAATAACAATAACAATTCCTATGGGCGATAACGGGTCACACTAACCCGATCCAACCTGCGGATCCATATCTTGTCTGATCCACATCTAAGGGGGTGTTTGGGTAAGCTTATTTTAAGGGCTTATTAACTTATAATTTGGGCTTATTAATATTTAAGTGTTTGGCTTAGCTTAAGAGCTTAAGCTTATAAGCTTATTTTTTATAAAAATAAGCCATTTTCAATAAGCCAAGATGAATCAGCTTTTTTTTCACCTCATCAGCTTATTTCTATTCAATTACCTATTTACCCTCATCTTTTATAACATAACAGTATTCTTCCTTTTTTCTTCCCCAAACCTGAAACCTTCTCTTCCCCAAAACTGAAACCTTCTCTTCCCCAAACCTTTTCTTCCCCATGACCGACCACAACATTCCCCAAATATCATCCTCTCCTCCCCATAACTCCCATCCCCCTTTATATTGTTTACTCTGCTCGATTCACTGCTTCACCACTAGTTCAACTCTTCCCCAAATATCATCAATCGCATATTGTTCCATCCTGCTTCACTGCTTTGTCGCAACTCCCTCGCCGTCTAGGGTTTTCGCGCTTCACTGCATCTATTCACAGGTAAGTTTTATTTTGTTTACTGTTTACTGTTCACTGCATCAATCGCATATTTTGTTTACTCTGCTCGATTCATTGTTCTCTGCCCAGATTAGTATATTTACTCTGCTCGATTCATTGTTCTCTGCCCAGATTCATAAGCCCAGATTAGTATATTTACTCTGCTCGATAATCGATTCATTGTTCTCTGCCTCGATTAATATATTTTACTCTGCTCGATGATTTTGTGTTGACTGGTTTGGATTAATATATTTACTCTGCTCGATTCATTGTTCTCTGCCCAGATTAGTCACCATTTTTAGTCACCAATTTGTTACCATGCTTGATACTAGTAACACCCACATTGAGTTCATTTTTCCAGATTAGTCACCATTTTTATTCCACTAGCCTTTAGATAAGGAAGGATTTCATGCTTGATAGTAGTAACACATACATTGATTTCATGCTTGATAGTAGTAACACATACATTGAGTAACAAATTGGTGCTATAAAATCATATCTGTTCATATGTTTATAATCTCAAAGAAACAAGAGTTATGGGGAGTTACAATTGTATAAAATCATATCTGTTCATATGTTCATATATCAGCTTTTAATTTATTAACTCATTAGCATGCTTTAATTCAATGCAGATTGTATGATATGTATAGGATTCTTTCTATTCTGTTTTTTAAAAACAACTAAATTATGATATGTACAACAATGCAGAATATATGTATTTCTTTCTGTTCTGTTTTTTAAAAACAACTTATGATCTGATCTGTTTTTTTGAAGTTTATACAAACAACTAAATGGAAGTTTAGACTAACTTATGAT
>JAUEJL010133918.1:0-11138 GCA_032274825.1 Drosophyllum lusitanicum | reverse complement strand
GTTGACCTAACTCTGATGTCTAGATTTAAAAACGAAACGAGCCAGTCTATTTTGTAACACAGAGTTTATGTTTGATGAATTTTAAGAACAGATATTTTGTTATGTAAATGTTTGTGAATGAAATGTATGTTTAATTAATTAAAGTTTCCGCAACGCAAAATTAAAAAAAATTGACTTAGATTTTATGGTGTTACAATTTCTCATGTTCTTGTTGATTACCAAAATATTCCCAACCTTGTCATGATCAAAACTATTATCAATAAATCATTTTTAAACGTCAATTTGGTAAAAAGAACGTGGTTGTATCCTCAAAAAGGATATGATTAAAGCTTATAGATAAACATAAGCAGTAAACTACACTACAGCTATAAACATAATAATAAACAAATGGAAATTATTATGAAAGTAAAGTCTAAAAGATCTTAGTTGAATGCTGCAATAGAAGGCAATATACACATCCAAATATTCTACCCAAAATGCTTTTTGTTATGTAAAACATTATGTGGCTCTTGCATTGTCACCGGCACCAAGAATTGATAGAATGTCTATTCATAACAGAGAAATCAAGCATATATTCTGAATCATACAAAACTAAATTCACATGATACAGATTAAAATTCCATCGAATTCATTGAAAAATCCATCAAAAGTTTAAATTCCATTTTGCCCTAACAACTTAGTAAGAAGGAATCCATAACAATTTGGAAGGTATGAATTTATCTCTGTCTGATTCAGCGAATCAACCAAGAAATTAAAAGCGAGAGGTCATGAGGTGTTTTACCTTTCCACGCTGATGAAAAAGATGCATAATCGTCAGTTTTCGCTTTGATGAAAGGCGTTGATGGCGGTTCAATAGTCGATAATGAATCGGCCGAAAATTTGGTATGGATGGTTCGATACTCACATATCGATCATCTGAAAGAGAGAATCTTGAGGGTTACGGAATTATATGTTTGAAGGTTTCCACATCTTGAGATGGCGGTTTATACCCTAATTTTGATTTTAAGAATCCACTGAAATTTTTGAAGATGGCGGTATCAAAATTTGTTTTTAAGAATGACATCCTAAGGGTTACGAATTGTTATTTTATTTAACATTTTACAATAATGTTAAAACTTACAATATAATTAATAATTACAAATAATAATATAAATTACTAGTTTTTACCTATTACGTGTTGGAATTTAGAGCTTAATTATAATAAGAATATTAGTAATTTATTTGTAATGAATTAGCTGATTTTTAAGTTATTAAAAAGTACTAATTATAATTATTAGTAGCTTATTACTAATTATAACTTACATTTTAATCAAGGTTGTTAGTAATTTTGTAACTTATTATATTTAATAAACAATATACACACACAAAGGGGTGAGCTCGGTATCAGAATCAACCAAACCGATACAGAACTTTAAATTAGCGAAATGTATTTGTTGATTTCTTGTAACCGAATACAATTCGAAAACTTATAACCGGTGTCAGTTCCGTTCGAGAAATTCTAAGTCAACACTTCACCCCTTAAAGAAACAGACCGGAATTATATTGAACCCGAAAATACAACAAAATATTCTGTCAAGGGGCAAAATTGTACAAATAAACCATATGACAACGGTTTTTTTACAAACGTTCCAAAAAAATCACAAAATGGCACTATATTGACAAACACTAAAACCATGCTATATGAAAACTGTTATCTAATTTAAATGCATTTGACACCCTCTTTGTGACAACCAAAATTAAGTCAAAATAGTGCACAATAATATTTGATGCGTTTTTTAAAGTGTTTGACATAGTCGATAGTTTACGTCATGTTGATTACCCATATTTCTTTTATGTATTGTTAACCATGCATATAAACTATATTTACTTCCCCTAAACACTTCCAAATCCACTATTACGGCCAACTAAATTGAGACAAGCATTATCTCCTCCTTAGTTAAATTATAAGAATAAAACCTTCTAACATCTTAAACTTTATGTCATTATTGAATTTTAACAATTCATTGCTTTTAAAAATATTGCTTTCTTTAAGATCGGTGACATTTTATATAAGTGTTGCTTTTAAATTTGACAAATACGACACTTGTTAAAAATGTTATACTTTTATTTAACTTTTGCAACACTTCAAAACAAGTGTTGCTTATAAGCTTTTATGAATGCAACACTTTAAAAAAAGTGTTACATTAGATTATTTAATGCAATACTTATTGTCAAACTGTTGCTTTATAACCATTGTAATTTCTAATGCAACAATTTTTATAAGTGTTGCTTCGAAAATGTTGCATTAGCCTCATTTTCTTATAGTGGCGGTACAAAGTATTGAAAGCAGTACTAACAAAGTTGAGCAGTATTAATAAGACTAGTAGTATTAACAACTCTATTAAGATGCAAGACAGCATTAACAATGCTACTAGTATTAATAATGTTAACTAAGATAGTTCTACTAACAGTACAAAGCATATAAGCACCACAAACATAAGGAGCAGTATTAACATGAAACACTCAAACACACATTAGTAGGACCTGTACAAAGCAGCATTGAGATTATAATCGAGACATTCAACATCAAAAACATCATGAAATTTTTCCTATCATGTGCCCGGAGCAGTCACTATTCACATGTCAAATATTTTCATTTTACCTTCCTAACCTGCTCTGCACATGAATTCAAATGATCAGTCCCTTTTGGGAACCCAAGCCAAAGTGGTCTTGGGTTTTCCTTGAGCATCAAGATAACTTATTTCTTTTAAAACTTGTAATTTTCTGAGATCATCATAGTTTATAACATCATGACTTGAGTATTTTGAGACATTTCTAATACTAATAGTATTGGCGGTACTAACAAAGCAATTAGTACTATCCTTTGTTTCAGTACTAACAGACCCATCAATATTAACAATGCAATCGGTACTAACAACTGTTTTCATCTTTGGTTCCTTATGAGTACCAGTAGATGAACTAGCTTGAGATTTTGTACTAGTTTAATCTACTCTAACCCACACTTTCTTATCAGGATTGATTGACTATTGAAAAACTTTTGATTTTTCTTTGAAAACTGGTTGCTTAGCCCTGGAAGTATTAACAAACCTTGGTATTGCTGGTTTGTTATACTGAGTGGTTTGCACATATCTTGAAAACACCTTTACTCATTCATTTCTAAACTGATTTCTTTTGTTGATTGGATTAAGAAACATGCCTTTGCAAGGTGATTTGTTTTTCCACACATAAAACATGGTTTTGGTTTTAGAGCTTTGAAATTTATGCCATAGTTCTGTGTCATTTGTTAAGTCCAATTCCTTTAATTTCCTCTAACAATCAAGTTGTGATTTGTGTAGCATGAACAATGAATATTTTTAACACTTGACTCAACTACCTTCCCCTTTTCTTTCGCACTCACAGATTTGACAAAAGTTGTTCCTCCAAGTTCATTTGTAACTATGTGATTTTCTTGAGGAATAGTTTCATGCTTAACTACATTTCCCATGTCCTATTTATTTTTATCCACTTTTACAAACCTTTATTTCACTTTCTTCAAACGTCTTATTAGTAGATGGACTAGGATCAATCTTAGTAACTTCTATGGGAATCTCCTCATTTGTGTATTCGCAACTAGATCCTTTGTAGGTGGAATGTAATTCTGATTGTAAGGAGGTGAAACACTCTTGTAGCCAATTCCTGATTTGATTTTATCATGAATTTCAGATTTGATCAGGTTCTCAACAGAAGTGGAGGCATACTTTAATTTTTCTACATCTAGCTTAACCTTAAGCCTTTTCGAACTTAAGACTAAGCTCTTCTTTTTCCCACTTAATACAAGCAAGATCATCTTGATATTGTTTCTCATTTATAATATATGCTTTCACTTGCTCCTCTAAACTTCCTATGATCATACTAGTCTCCCTTGTTCTTTCTTTCCATTTGTTTAAAGTTTCACACATAACTTTATTGTGTTCTCTAGATTTCCTAACAATATTAATACATTCTTTTGAGCAAAGTTTAGATTTTACCTCTTCTAGGATGTGACTAGACTTTGGTGTGATATCTGCCATCGGTGCTTGGTTTTGTGTGCCATATTCTGCATGCTCACTCCAATCAAATTCCATTTAACTTTGACACATCAATGTTGTTTCTTTTGAGCTTTCTTGTCTTCTTTCACTTCTGCACTCCTATGCAAAGTGTCCTATCTTATGACATTTGTAACATTCAACTTTGCTCTTATCAAATCCAACATTATCCTCCCTCTTAAATGCAAAGTTCCTTCTACTGGTCTTTTGAATGAATTTCTTTTCCCTCATGGTAAGCATAGCCATCTGCCACTTGATATCCATTTCATCTAAATCATTTGGGTGAATCTAATCCAGATCATCATTAGTCAGTTCAAAGTTCACATGACTAGCCAGAAAAGCTTCAAAAACTTTGTCATTTGTGTTTTTATCTTTGGTTGATTGATTTGACACTCTAGCATCCTTTGAACTGTTTGAACCCTTAGATCTACTTCGAACAGAAGACAGAAAGGTAATATTCTGATAGAAACTTAAAGGTTTTCTCTTTGTCTTAACCTCAGCCTAAAAATCTCTTAGATCATTGTACAGATCATCGAGTTCATTGTCTTCCAACTCATCACTCTATCTGAAAGACATAATGTACATAGTCCATTCTTCTCCAAGGATCTGAGAAACTTTCTGATCACATCATCTTGATCAATCTTGACTCCTGCAGTTGCTTGTAACACCAGTTTCATAGAATAACTTAAAAACATTCTTTACTAATTAGCACCAAAAGATTTCCAGAGTTTCACAAAATACTTGTTCTTATATACAATGTGCTAACAAGTATAAAATATGTGCCAAAAAATTTCCTTTTTAAAACACCTGGAGCTATCCAAACCATCACGGAGTTAGGGCCTTACCCTTGCTGGAACTTGAACCACCTGCAGCAACAACATCAAAAAGAACATATGCTTTTGCTTAGTAAGCATACTAGCTGAACACAAATAATCAAATAATAGGAGTAAAGTCTTCCCAGGATGTCTCACATCCAAGCTATAACACCTGTAAAGTTGTTCAAACTATCACTATATTAGAGTATAGCTACACCACCTGCGTAGCCATATCCCCTAACACTATTCTGGTGTACAACTACACCACGTGCGTAGCTATACACCCTGTCACTGTTCTGGTATATAGCACCATCAGTGTAGCTATATACCGTGTCACTGTTCTTGTGCATAGCTATACACCACTATAGTACAATGTATATAAATCATATATTATATAATTCATGGATACTTACATGCTGTTCATGCAAGAGAAATAGTAAATTCACCTTGTGTTTGAGTAATAAGCTACACAAGTAACATGTTCTGTCAAGTATCCTGGCACTTCCATATACCAAGAAATAGGCTAAATATTACAAACGGAGCAAAGTGATTTGAAAACAAGACTATATGACCGAATTCGGTCATCTTGACCGAATTTCGGTTAACTCTTGAAATGATAGAATTCGGTCATCACGACTGAATTCCGGTCAACTCTGCCATCCGTAAACAAAATTGTCCACTCAACTGGATTTAGTCACCATGACCGAATTCGGTCATCATTAACTTCAACTGAAATCCATCACCAACCGACATAGAACAAAAACTGACCACTTAACCGAATTCGGCCATCATGACAGAACTCGGTATCCGTCATCACCCTATGACCGAATTTGGTCATCACCGCCTCATGAAGAACACAACTGTTGTTCTTGATACCAAATCAATCCCTACTCGATTTTAACCAACTTAGGAGTGTTTTCTTACATCCCAAACACCCCAATACATCCATAGGACAACAACAAACACCAATAACACTTTAAAATAATGATTCACCCTTTTTTCATGATTTAACCAATTAAAACTTCAAAACTAAACAAATAACATACGTTGAAGCTTAAGAAACAGATATATTGATGTTTGATGTTTAGCTTGTTGTTTTCTTCTTGCTTTAACTCAAGTTCCACCTTGGCCGTCTCTAACTCCTTCTTTTTCATTGAGAGAGAAATATGTGTGTGTGTTTGTGTCTAGCTTTTGCACACACATACACACACACACACACACACATATATATATATAGACACACACCATTTTGCTGAAATGACTAATCAACCACTCAACTAATTATCTTTACTTTTGGCGATTTTCACCCCTATAGTACGTAAACACTTCTACTCATTCATAACACTTACTTATAGGGATTTCCAAATTTTGGGACATTACATTGCTAACTCTCCAATAAGCTTGTTAAACCTATCAAAGTTTTGTGTCATTGATTCTTCCTTGCTAGCGTTAAAGTTTTCATATTGTTGTTTTAAGAAAGATCTTTGGTTTCTTTTGGTGCTTTTAGTTCCTACAATTCTCTTTTCCAATGCATCCCATAGTTCCTTAGCATCATTGCACCTGCTGAACTGATGTTGATACTCATTTAGAATACCCAAGAGAAGAGTACTCAAGGCTTTCATCTCACTCTGTCTTTCTTTTCTCTCCCTATCATTGGTTGGAGGAGGCCTCTTCTATACATTTCCATCTTCATCAAACTCAATCGCTCCCTTTTGACCATTTTCAATAACATCCCACATAGTTTAATCAGTGAGTAGGATGTATTGCTTAATGTGAAGTTTCCACATGTCCAAATCATTTGTTTTCAACATTGAAACTTTGGAGAATATAACTCCCTCATTCATATCAGCCATGGTTATGAAAAACAGTGATTGAATAAAGAGATATTGAAATCCTTGTTGATATTGGATCAAGAGCCTATTATTGGCTCTTATACCACTTGTCACGATCGGATTTATAAACAAACACTCAATAACAATCTAAGAATAAACAAAAAAGTTGCGGAATAACACTTTAAGTAAGAAGGGAAATTATATTGATCACTTGATTTAGATTACAAATGATTTAACCATCAAAGCCCAATCTGTTGATTAAGAATGATTCAACAGACATGCAATACTTCTCTATTGCAAGGATAAGAACAACCACCTTGAGGCTAAAAACTTAAATCACACACACACACAAACACACTTGATACCCAAATACATAAGAATATTTATAATGTATTTTGTTACAGAACATAGTCATCTATTTACGCTAACAGAATCATCTAATTACGGATAAATAAGTACACATCTTATTCATAATCATCATTCCTAAAATGAAGGAATTCATCCTTATCGCGAACAACAACATTAATTCTGTTATTGTCTTGAACAATATTTACTTCTTTAAAACGACACTAACTTTGACAACTAACAGTATTAACTTTCACTAAGTAGTATTAACTTTGTTGAAGTAGTATTAATTTCTCCAAACAACATCAACAAGGTTCACTCGTATTAACCGTCAACATTACCAACATTAACTTTAAACAAACTGAATTAACATTCATTCCAATCAATCAACAGCATCAAAAACACAACACTTGGGTTGCCACCTTTAGTCTACAATGGTTTTCAAGTTTTGTTCATCTTTGTTTTTTATGTGTTCTAGTCTGTCTATGGGCTAGGTTTTCTGTTTTCACCTTGATTAGATGAACCCTTGTTTATTGGTTCGATTTCTACGGATACGGATGTTTAGTAATTGCATAATTTATCATGTTTAGCTTTTTCAAAGATCTATTCATGTTAAAGTTTCTATCTTTATGACCTATAGTTGAGTTTTCA
Source organism: Drosophyllum lusitanicum (assembly GCA_032274825.1). Classification (NCBI taxonomy): domain Eukaryota; kingdom Viridiplantae; phylum Streptophyta; class Magnoliopsida; order Caryophyllales; family Drosophyllaceae; genus Drosophyllum; species Drosophyllum lusitanicum. The sequence goes on along the minus strand of JAUEJL010133918.1, from coordinate 3,431 downwards.
TATGTGAGATGATAATTCAATCTATGTTTACTTGTATCATGATTTACTACGACCATTAGGGATCATGACTAGAGATGGACCAAACCCAGGGTTAGGTTATAAAGTAATTAACTTTAAGGTGTTTACCAATTTCATGCGACCACCATTCAGTGTTAACTGATTGATTTTGTAACAAATTCGAATCAATAGATTAAGCCTTGCTTCGTACGAATTTATTGACTAATTATAGGGATAGTTAATACCATGACCATTGGGTTAATGTTTCTATAATTATAGGGCTAGTAAGTTGGAATAAGAGATCTAGCCAATCTAGGAATTGGTTTATAATGAATAATATCCATTGCACTTCCATGAGATTGACCTTAGACGAAGGGTAATCAAGTTTACGTGAGAATACTTCGTAATGATTGTTTTCATTCCAAGCTCTCAACTTTATCTTACTTTTAAATTTTTTTCAGTTTAATCTATGTATTATATTAAAATTTTATCACGTTCTTACATTTATTCCTAAATTTCCTATTTACTTGTTTTCTTTAAACAAATTAGTAATTAAATCTTTTAAATTTGAAATCATACTCATTCTCCAAGTGTTCGACACCCGGTCTTACTTGTGAAATGATTAGGTACACTTGCCTATTTGTGTTGTGGTCAGTACTTTGGTGATTCTAATTTATAAATATAAAACCTGACCTGATTCATGCACATCAAGTTTTTGGTGTCGTTACAAGGGAACGGTTTTATTTCAGTTTATTTGATTATATTCTTAGTTAGTTGATCCTTTCTGCGAGAAATTTCTCAAGGAAAGTTACTTTTCTGTTTTGTCTCATTGTCACGATATGACACTATTCTCTGTCACTACGTGACGATGTATTTCCAATAGCTTATTTTGGCAGTTGTAATCTAGTTTTTGTGATCTACTCTGGGTTTTCGTTTATGTCACTTTTGCATATATGACCTGCCAAGTGATTCAAGTATCAAGCGTAGAATTTGATGTGAATATGATGGTGAGCACAATAATCTCTAAATATAGTATTTACACTATAGATAATACTCACTTAATAATTTTTTAAAATGGAAATTCTTATCTATTATAACTTGTTATATCCCTATAAAAACTTAGGGATTTCACATAGTTAACCCTCTAAGTTATTTTACTTTGAGCAATCTAGGTTGGAATTTAATACAAACCTTCACAAAAAATTTAAACTATTATTTGAATACAATTATAGACCTAACAAAAAGTCACTAAGTTAACTAAAACTTACATAGAAAACTATATGTCTGTCTAGAGTGTCCGGAACTAACTATTTAGCTTGAGCAAACTACTCACTCTCAACGGACTTACATAAATTCTAACTTTCATTTTAAATGTTATCTTTTAAACTATTTTTTTATGGTGACTAATTGTGAGCACACGTGAAATGTCAATGTGATGGAAATCCTTTATTCAAGGATTTGAAATCCCTCCACTTAACGATTTTGAAATCCCGGGATTGAAATTGAAATTGAAATCCAAATCCACCCCTCCTTATTTCCATCTAAACACAAGATTTAATGGGATTGAAAAACCAAATCCTCCTCCTAAGTGTTTAATTTTGGTAGAGAGCACGTTGATGATAATGGAGTAGATGAGGAGGAAAAGAAGAAAGTCTAATGAAAATCAGGCTTGAAAAGAGGATGGTTGAAGAAGCGTTGAGATCATTTAATGTATATTATTGAACCGGGCTTATTTAAAAAAAACAGAGTTGTATACTAAGGTGATTAGAAGTTGGTTGGTTCTATAAAACAAAGAGGCTCTATTGTGTAAGTGTGTATTCGGCAATGGGTTTATGGGGACTATAGGGGCTTTGATTCTAGTTTTCATAACCTCCAGTCCACAAGTCTCATTTGGGTGTTAAATTCTTGAGGGGATTATTAAAAACAAAACCCTCATAATCTCCCAAAATAAAAGCTTTTCCAAGTAGCTTATGAATTAGGCTTAGGATTATCAATTAATCATCCCAAGCCCCAGCTCCAGCCCCAGCCCTTGCTCTATCTAGGGTGTGTTTGGCGAAACTAGCTGGGACTGATTAATTGATAATCCCAAGCCCAAGCCCAAGCGATAAGATATTTGAAAAGGCTTTTATTTTGGAGACTTATGGGGTATTATGTTTTTAATAATCCTCTCAAGATTTTAACACCCGAACGAGGCAAGAGGGTTGAGATTATGAAAACTAACATTCAAAGCCCCTATAATCCTCCTTGAACTAATTTGGTTCTTTGTGTTTGCAAACAACTCCCATTTTGTTGAATAATAATGGAGTTTAAAAAGCAGGTTCTACGGTAGGAATTCAATATACTCCATTGTTTATTTAAGTTGCCTAAAGGCTAAAACGGGGCTATATTTGAAGTAAGAGAGTTTTTTTTTGACGTAAAACGGGGCTATATTTAAGTTGCTAGTCATGTTGGAAGTATATAAAACATTCACCTAATTTATAAGCGTACCCAAAAGTATGATGAAAACGTCACACTTATAACATGGAGGTAGATTGTAAAAAATCCATATTCAAATTATAAACTGCATATTATAAAACCTCATTCAATGGACAATGGTGGTCCTTTGATCCTAAAAATTGAGTTTTTAAAAAGAGTTTAAGTTCACCAAAATGTATCAAACTTGTCACATTTTGTTATTGTATGTATCAGACTTTAAAAAATTTTATTATTTGTATCGAACATTTAATTTGTTGCTATTATGTGTATTAAAAGTTCTATTGTGTGTACTTAAATTATAATTTTTCCTTTTTTATGTAACCAAATCACATAATAGCAACAAATTAAAATTTTGATACATATAATAGAAACTTTTAAAGTTCGATACACATAATAGCAAGACATAATTAACAAGTTTAATACATGTTGATTAACTACACATCCTTGCATACCAAGGTAAAGAGAGATTAAGGGTAGAAGGTGGGGGCCCTCCCACTAAAGCACTAAGAATGTAACATCCGAAAACCCGACCTAGTTGTGAGCGGGTCGGAGGAGAGCGATTGGTACTTGTTTACATGTATTGGTAATAAGTATGTGATTAAATGGATATTTGATATCGTATGAATTTATGATTAGACAAGTTCGGTCTAGTACGAGGGTTGTAGAAAATACCTTATTATGTGTTAAATTAATTGGTTGAGAAAGATTAATTGTTGGAAGTATCTAGAAAAGATAATGTTTCAATATTTATTGATTAAATCAATTGTTAAATTGATTGTCATTGTATGTGTAAGAGTATGTATGCATGAATGTATAAATGAAAGGAAAATTTTAATACACCTCATGCTTGTGAGAATTAATTTAGGAAGTGCACATGTGTTATGTGTGTATGGATATACATGACTTTGGAAAAAGTCACCTCCTCATATATTTGCTGGTGAGTGTGTGTGTGTGTGTGT